>JARQOC010000003.1:349616836-349639279 GCA_033576535.1 Allobates femoralis | reverse complement strand
CTCTTATCGCACTGTATAGCTCACCATTGGTTATCGTGCTCTTATGGTGCTCTATATCATTTGCCATTGTTTATCGTGCTCTTATCGCCCTCTTATGGAGCTCTATAACTCACCATCACTCGCCATTGTTAACCATGCTCCTATTGCGCTCTACTGCTCGCAATCACTCGCCATTGTTTATCTCGCTCTTAATGTGCTCTTATCACACTCTGTAGCTCGCCATTGCCTATTGCTCTAGTATTGCGCTCTTATTGCGCTCTTATTGCACTCGTATTGCACTCTTATCGCGCTCAATAGTTCAACAGTGTTTTAATATGCTCCTATCGTGCTCTTATGGTGCTCTATAGCTCGCCATTGTTTAATGCGCTCTTATGGCGCTCTATATCACTTGCCATTATTTATAGCGCCCTTATCGCGCACTATAGCTTGCCATTGTTTATCGTGTTCTAACGCTCGCCATTGTTTATCGCACTCTATAGCTTGCCATTGTTTATAGTGCTCTCATCGTGCGCTATAGCTCTCTATTGTTTATTGCACTGCAATTGTGCTGTAATTGCACTTTTATTGTGCTGTTATTGCAGTCTTATCCTGCTCAATAGCTCGCCATTGTTTATTGTGCTCTTATCGCGCTCTATAGCTCGCCATCACTTGCCGTTGTTTATTGCGCTCTTATCGTACTCTGTAGCTCGCCATTGCTTATTGCACTCTTATTGCGCTCTATAGCTTGCCATTGTTTGTTGCGCTCTTATCGCACTCTGTAGCTTTCCATTGCTTATTGCGCTTTTATTGCACTCTTATAGCACTCTTATTGCACTTTATAGCTCGCCATTGTTTATCGCTCTCTATAGCTCACCATCACTTGTCATTGTTTATCACGCTCTTATCATGCTCTTATCGCACTCTGTAGCTTTCCATTGCATATTGCGCCCCTATTGCACTCTTATTGCACTCTATAACTGGCCATTGTTTATCGCGCTTTATAGCTCGCCATTGTATATCATGCTCTTATTGCACTCTTATTGTGCTCTATAGCTCGCCATTGTTGATTGCGCTCTATAGCTCGCCATCACTCGCCATTGTTTATCGTGCTCTAATTGCACTCTTATTGCACTATTATCATGCTCTATAGCTCGCCATTGTTTAACGTGCTCTTATCGCGCTCTTATGGCGGTCTATAGCTCACCATTATTTATCGCGCTCTTATCGCGCTCAACAGCTTGCCATCACTCGCCATTGTTTATCATGCTCTTATCGTTCTCTTATCACACTCTGTTGATCGCCATTGTTTATTGCGCTCTTTTTGCTCTCTTATTGCGCTCTTTTTGTGCTCTATAGCTCACCATTGTTTATCGCACTCTTATTGCAATCTTATTGCACTCTTATAGCGCTCAATAGCTCGCCATAGTTTGACTTGCTCCTATCGTGCTCTTATCGCGCTCTATAGCTCACCATTGTTTATCGTGCTCTTATGGCACTCTATAACTAACCATCACTCACCATTGTTTATTGTGCTCTATAGCCCGCCATTGTTTATTGCGCTCTCATGGTGCTCTACGTCACTTACCATCACTCGCCATTGTTTATCGTGCTCTTATTGCGCTCTATAGCTCGCCAATGTTTATCACTCTTATCGCGTTCTATAGCTCACCATTGTTTATTGTGCTGTAATTGTACTGTTATTGCACTCTTATCATGCTTTATAGTTTGCCATTGTTTATCATGCTCTTATTGTGCTCTATAGCTCGCCAATGTTTATCACGCTCTATAGCTCACCATCACTTGCCATTGTTTATCGCACTCTTATCTTGTTCTTATCGCACTCTGTAGCTTTCCATTGCTTATTGCGCTCCTATTGCACTATTATAGCACTCTTATTGTACTCTATAGCTCGCCATTGTTTATCATGCTCTATAACCCACCATCACTCTCCATTGCTTATCGTGCTCTATAGCTCACCATGGTTTATTGTGCTCTTATCGCGCTCTTATGGAGCTCTATAATTCGCCATCACTCGCCATTGTATATCATGCTCTTATCGCGCTCTATAGCTCGCCATTGTTTATCACACTCTTATTGTGCTCTAATTGCACTCTTATCGTGCTCTATAGCTCGCCATTGTTTATCGCGTTCTATAGCTCTCCATTGTTTAATGCACTCTTATTGGTCTCTTATCGTGCTCTATAGCTCGCCATGGTTTATCACACTCTTATTGTGCTCTATAGCTCACCATTGTTTATTGCGCTGTAATTGCACTTTTTTTGCACTCTTATCGCGCTCAATAGCTAACCATTGTTTAATGCGCTGTTATCACGCTCTTATGGAGCTCTATAATTCGCCATCACTTGCCATTGTATATCATGCTCTTATTGCGCTCTATAGCTTGCCATTGTTTATCGCGCTCTATAGCTCGCCATTATTTATTGCGCTCTAATTGCACTCTTATCGTGCTCTATAGCTCGCCATTGTTTATCACGCTCTATAGCTCCCATCACTTGCCATTGATTATCGCGCTCTTATCGCACTCTGTAGCTGTCCATTGCTTATTGCGCTTTTATATCACTCTTATTTCCCTCGACATTGTTTATCGTGCTCTATATCTCGCCATTATTTATTGCGCTCTAATTGCACTCTTATCGTGCTCTATAGCTCGCCATTGTTTAATGCGCTCTTATTGCGCTCTTATTGCACTCTTATTGCACTCTTATTGCACTCTTATTGCACTCTTATTGTGCTCTAATTGCACTCTTATCGTGCTCTATAACTCGCCATTGTTCATCGCGCTCTATAGCTCGCCATCACTTGCCATTGTTTATTGCGCTCTTATCGCGCTCTATAGCTCACCATTGTATATTGTGCTGTAATTGCGCTCTTATTGCGCTCTTATCACGCTCAATAGCTCGCCATTGGTTAATGCGCTGTTATCGCGCTCTTATGGAGCTCTATCATTCGCCATCACTCGCCATTGTAAATCATGCTCTTATCACGCTCTTATTGTGCTCTAATTGCACTCTTATCATGCTCTATAGCTCGCCATTGTTTATCGTGCTCTATAGCTCGCCATTGTTTATTGCGCTCTAGTTGCACTGTTATTGCACTCTTATTGCGCTCTTATCATGCTCTATAGCTCACCATTGTTTATTGTACTCTTATAGCGCTCAATAGCTCGCCATTGTTTATCATGCTCTATAACCCACCATCACTCTCCATTGCTTATCGTGCTCTATAGCTCACCATGGTTTATTGTGCTCTTATCGCGCTCTTATGGAGCTCTATAATTCGCCATCACTCGCCATTGTATATCATGCTCTTATTGCACTCTATTGCTCGCCATTGTTTATCACGCTCTATAGCTTGCCATCACTCGCCATTGTTTATTGCACTCTTATTGCACTCTATTGCTCGCCATTGTTTATCGTGCTCTTATTGCACTCTTAATGCACTATTATCGTGCTCTTTAGCTCGCCATTGTTTATCGCGCTGTTATCGCGCTCTATAGCTCGCCATTGTTTATCACACTCTTATTGTGCTATATAGCTCACCATTGTTTATTGTGCTGTAATTGCGCTCTTTTTGCACTCTTATCGCGCTCAATAGCTAACCATTGTTTAATGCGCTGTTATCGCGCTCTTATGGGGTTCTATAATTCGCCATCACTTGCCTTTGTATATCATGCTCTTATCGCGCTCTATAGCTCGCCATTGTTTATCACGCTCTTATTGTGTTATTATTGCACTCTAATCGTGCTCTATAGCTTGCCATTGTTTATCGCGCTCTATAGCTCGCCATTGTTTATCACGCTCTAATTTCACTTCTATCGTGCTCTATAGCTCACCATTGTTTAATGCGCTCTTATTGCACTCTTATTGCACTCTTATCGTGCTCTATAGCTCACCATTGTTTATCACGCTCTGTAGCTCACATCACTTGCCATTGTTTATCGCGCTCTTATCGCACTCTGTAGCTTTCCATTGCTTATTGCGCTCTTATTGCGCTTTTATATCACTCTTATTGCCCTCGACATTGTTTATCGTGCTCTAAAGCTCGCCTTTGTTTATCGTGCTCTTATGGAGCTCTATAATTGCCATCACTCACCATTGTATATCATGCTCTTATCGCGCTCTATAGCTTGCCATTGTTTATTACGCTCTTATTGTGCTCTAATTGCACTCTTATCGTGCTCTATAACTCGCCATCGTTAATCGCGCTCTATAGCTCACCATCACTCGCCATTGTTTATTGCGCTCTTATTGCACTCTTATTGCTCGCCATTGATTATCGTGCTCTTATCGCGCTCTATAGCTCACAATTGTTTATTGCGCTGTAATTGCGCTCTTATCACGCTCAATAGCTCGCCATTGTTTAATGCGCTGTTATGGCGCTGTTATGGAGCTCTATAATTCGCCATCACTCGCCATTGTAAATCATGCTCTTCTCACGCTCTTATCGTGCTCTAATTGCACTCTTATAGTGCTCTATAGCTCGCCATTGTTTATCGCGCTCTATAGCTCGTTATTGTTTATTGTGCTCTAATTGCACTCTAATTGCAGTTTTATTGTGCTCTATAGTTCGCCATTGTTTAATGCGCTCTTATTGCACTGTTATTGCACTCTTATTGCGCTCTTATCATGCTCTATAGCTCACCATTGTTTATTGAACTCTTATTGCACTCTTATAGCGCTCAATAGATCGCCATTGTTTATCATGCTCTATAACTCACCATCACTCGCCATTGCTTATCGTGCTCTATAGCTCGCCATTGTTTATTGTGCTCTTATCGCGCTCTTATGGAGCTCTATAATTCGCCATCACTCGCCATTGTATATCATGCTCTTATCGCGCTCTATAGCTCGCCATTGTGCTCTGTAGCTCGCAATTGTTTATCGCGCTCTATAGCTCGCCATCACTCGCCATTGTTTATCGTGCTCTTATTGCACTATTATCGTGCTCTATAGCTTGCCATTGTTTAACGTGCTCTTATCGCGCACTTGTGACGGTCTATAGCTCACCATTGTTTAATGCGCTCCTATTGTGCTCTTATCGCGCTGTATAGCTCACCATTGTTTACTGCGCTCTTATGGCACTCTATAGCTCGCCATTGTTTATCGCGCTCTACATCACTCGTCATTGTTGATTGCTCTCTATAGCTCACCATTGTTTATCACACTTTTATTGTGCTCTCTAGCTTGCCATCACTCGCCATTGTTTATTATGCTCTTAGCACGCTCTATAGCTTGCCATTGTTTCTCACGCTCTTATGGCCTCTTATGGAGCTCTATAACTCACCATTACTCGCCATTGTTTATTGTGCTCTTATCGCACTCTAGTTTGCCATTGTTTATCACGCTCTTATTGTGCTCTATAGCTCGCCATTGTTTATTGCGCTCTTATTGCGCTCTAATTGCACTCTTATCGTGCTCTATAGCTCGCTATTGTTTAATGCGCTCTTATTGCACTTTTATTGCGCTCTATTGCTCGCCATTGTTTATCGTGCTCCTATCGCCCTCTATAGCTCACCATTATTTATTGCGCTGTAATTGCACTCTTATTGCGCTCTTATCATGCTCTATAGCTCACCATTGTTTATTGAACTCTTATTGCACTCTTATTGCACTCTATTGCTCGCCATTGTTTATCATGCTCTTATTGCACTCTTATTGCGCTCTATAGCTTGCCATTGTTTAACGTGCTGTTATCGCGCTCTTATGACTGTTTATAGCTTACCACTGTTTAATGCGCTCCTATTGTGCTCTAATCGCGCTGTTTACCGCACTTTTATGGATCTCTATAGCTCACCATTGTTTATCGCGCTCTACATCACTCACCATTGTTTATTGCTCTCTATAGCTCGCCATTATTTATCACACTTTTATTATGCTCTATAGCTTGCCATCTCTCGCCATTGTTTATTGTGCTCTTATCGCGCTTTGTAGCTTGCCATTGTTTATCATGCTGTTATGGTGCTCTGTAGCTTGCCATTGTTTATCATGCTCTTTAGCTCGCCATTTTTTATCGTGCGCTTATCACGCTCTATAGCATCGCGCTCTTATTGTGCTCTAATTGCACTTTTATCATGCTCTATAGCTCGCCATTGTTTATCGTGCACTTATCGAGCTCTTATGGCGGTCTATAGCTCACCATTATTGCGCTCTTATCGCGCTCTTATGGCTCTTTAGAGCGCACCATTATTTATCGCGCTCAACAGCTCGCCATCACTTGCCATTTTTATCGTGCTCTATAGCTCGACATTGTTTACTGTGCTCTTATTGCACTCTTATTGTGCTCTTATTTCGCTCTTATCGTGCTCTATAGCTCGCCATTGTTTATTGTGCTCTTATCACGCTCTTATCGCACTCTGTAGCTTTCCATTGCTTTTCGCGCTCTTATTGAACTTTTATAGCACTCTTATTGCACTTTATAGCTCCCCATTGTTTATCGCGCTCTATAGCTCGCCATCACTCGCCATTGTTTTTCATGCTCTTATCGCGCTCTATAGCTCGCTATTGTTTATCACACGCTTATTGTGCTTTATAGCTCGCAATTGTTCATCGCACGCTATAGTTCGCCATCATTCGCCATTGTTTATTATGCTCTTATTGCACTCTTATTGCACTCTTATTGTGCTCTATAGCTTGCTATCACTTGTCATTGTTTATTGTGCTCTTATCGCGCTCTATAGCTTGCCATTGTTTATCTCACTCTTATGGCACTCTTATGGAGCTTTATAACTCACCATGTCTCACCATTGTTTATTGTGCTCTTATCGCATGCTAGCTTGCCATTGTTTATTACGCTCTTATTGTGCTCTATAGTTCGCCATTGTTTATCATGCTGTTATGGTGCTCTACATCACTTGCCATCATTTGCCATTGCTTATCACGCTCTTATGGCGCTCTAAAGCTCTCCATCACTTGCCATTGTTTATCGTTCTCTTATTGCGCTTTATACCTTGCCATTGTTTATCGTGCTCTTTAGCTCACCATTGTTTATTGCGCTGATATTGCGCTCTTATTGCGCTATTATTGCACACTAATTGCACTATAATTGCGCTACTATTGCACTCTATAGCTAGCCATCACTTGCCATTGTTTATCGCGCTCTTATCGCGCTCTTATCGCACTCTGTAGCTTTCCATTGCTTATTGCGCTATTATTGCACTCTTATTGCACGCTATAGCTCGCCATTGTTTATCGCGCTGTTATCGTGCTCTTATGGAGCTCTATAATTCACCATCACTCGCCATTTTATATCATGCTCTTATCGCGCTCTATAGCTCGCCATTGTTTACCACGCTCTTATTGTGCTCTAATTGCTCTCTTATCATGCTCTATAGCTCGCCATTGTTTAATGTGCTCTTACTGCACTCTTATTGCAATCTTATTGAACTCTTATTGCACTCTTATAGCACTCAATAGCTCGCCATAGTTTAATTCGCTCCTATTGTGCTCTTATCGCGCTCTATAGCTCACCGTTGTTTATTGTGTTCTTATGGGGCTCTATAAATCACCATCACTCGCCATTTTATATCATGCTCTTATCGCGCTCTATAGCTCGCCATTGTTTACCACGCTCTTATTGTGCTCTAATTGCTCTCTTATCATGCTCTATAGCTCGCCATTGTTAAATGCGCTCTTATTGCACTCTTATTGCAGTCTTATCATGCTCTATAGCTCGCCATTGTTTAATGTGCTCTTTCTGCACTCTTATTACACTCTTATTGAACTCTTATTGCACTCTTATAGCACTCAATAGCTCGCCATAGTTTAATTCACTCCTATTGTGCTCTTATCGCGCTCTATAGCTCACCGTTGTTTATTGTGTTCTTATGGGACTCTATAACTCACCATCACTCGCTATTGTTTATCGTGCTCTTCTGGTGCTCTACATTACTCGCCATTGTTTATCGTGCTCTTATCGTGCTCTATAGCTCGCCAATGTTTATCACTCTCTTACCGCTGTAATTGCACTCTAATTGCACTCTTATGGCGCTCTATAGCTCACCATTGTTTATCGCGCTTTATAACACACCATCACTCGCCATTGCTTATCGTGCTCTTATCGTGCTTTATGGCTCACCATTGTTTATCACGCTCTTATTGTGCTCTATAGCTCGCCATTGTTTATCGCTCTCTTATGGTGCTCTACATCACTCACCATCACTCGCCATTGTTTATCACGCTCTTATTGCGCTCCATAGCTTGCCATTGTTTATCGCGCTCTATAGGTCGCCATTGTTTATTACGCTATTATCGTGTTCTATTGCTCGCCATTGTTTATTGCAGTCTTATCATGCTCTATAGCTCGCCATTGTTTAATGTGCTTTTATTGCACTGTTATGGCTCTTTATAGCGCACCATTATTTATCACGCTCAACAGCTCGCAATCACTCGCCATTGTTTATCTCGCTCTTAATGTGCTCTTATCACACTCTGTAGCTCGCCATTGCTTATTGCTCTAGTATTGCGCTCTTATTGCACTCGTATTGCACTCTTATCGCGCTCAATAGCTCAACATTGTTTAATGTGCTCCTATCGTGCTCTTATGATGCTCTATAGCTCGCCATTGTTTAATGCGCTCTTATGGCGCTCTATATCACTTTCCATTATTTATAGTGCTCTTATCGCGCACTATAGCTCACCATTGTTTATCGTGCTCTAACGCTCACCATTGTTTATCGCGCTCTATAGCTTGCCATTGTTTATCGTGCTCTCATCGTGCGCTATAGCTCTCCATTGTTTATTGCACTGCAATTGTGCTATAATTGCACTCTTATTGCGCTGTTATTGCACTCTTATCCTGCTCAATAGCTCGCCATTGTTTATTGCGCTCTTATCGCACTCTATAGCTCGCCATTGTTTGTTGCACTCTATAGCTCGCCATTGTTTATTGTGCTCTTATGGCGCTCTACATCACTTGCCATCACTCGCCATTGTTTATCGCGCTCTTATCACGCTCTATAGCTCGCCATCACTCGCCATTTTGTATCACACTCTATAGCTTGCCAATGTTTATCATACTCTATAGCTCGCTACTTTAGAGCACTCTTATTGCACTCTTATCATGCTCTATAGCTCGCCATTGTTTATTGCACTCTTATTGCACTGTATATGCGCTCTAATTCGCTCTAATTGCGCTCTTATTGCACTCTGTAGCTCGCCATTGTTTAATGCGTTCTTATCATGCTCTTATTGCCCTCTTATTATGCTCTATAGCTCACCATTGTTTATTGCACTCTATAGCTCACCATTATTTATCGCGTTCTTATGGTGCTCTATAGCTCGCCATCACTCACCATTGTTTATTGTGCTCTTATGGCGCTCTACAGCTCGCCATCACTCACCATTGTTTATCGCGCTTTTATTGTGCTCTTATCGCACTCTGTAGCTTTCCAATGCTTATTGCGCTCCTATTGCACTCTTATAGCACTCTTATTGCACACTATAGTTTGCCATTGTTTATCGCGCTCTATAGCTCGCCATTGTTTATCGCGCTGTTATCGCGCTCTTATGGATCGCAATAATTCACCATTACTCGCCATTGTATATCATGCTTTTATTGCACTCTTTTTGTGCTCTATAGCTCGCCATTGTTCATCGCGCTCTATAGCTCGCCATCAGTCGCCAATGTTTATCGCGCTCTTACTGCACTCTTGTTGCACTATTATCATGCGCTATAGCTCGCATTGTTTATTATGCTGTTATGGCCTCTAAGCCTACCATTGCATTGTTTATCGTCTATATCAGCTCGCATATCTTGCCATTGTTATCATCTCTTAGCTCCCATTGTTATCGCCTCTTATCACGCTCTATAGCTTGCCATTGTTTATTGCGCTCTTATTGCACTCTATATCTCGCCATTGTTATTGCACTATGTAATACTCAACATTGGCATTAATTCAATAGGGTGCAATAAGAGCTCATTAAGAGCACTCTATAGCTCGCCATTGTTAATTTGCTCTTTATGCTCGCCTCTATTATGCTCTAGCTTCCATTATTTATGCACTCTATTGCACACTTATTGCGTCTATAGCTCACTTGATTATCAGCTCTATAGCTCACCTATTTCGTTATCTTATCGCGCTCATAGTTCGCCTCACTCCTATTGTTTATTGTGCTCTTATGTGCCTTATAGCTCATCATTGTTTATCGTGCTCTATAGCTCACATTGTTTATCACGCTCTATAGCTCACCATTGTTTATCGTGCTGTATAGCTCACTTGTTCATCGTGCTTATCAGCTCTATAGCTTGCCATTGTCTATCGACTCTACTCGCATTGTTTATTGCACTCTTACGCAATTAACATGCGCGCTATAGACGCGTACAAGTGCTATAACATTGTAATACAGCTCGATTGCATGCAGCTATAAGCTCCCCATATGTCGATGTTATTGCACTGTAATTGCGCTCTAAAGTCGCCATTGCTCATCACTTACTTGATCTTATCGGCTCTTATCCGCTCTTATGCTCTATACTCGCCATTTTGTATTACACTCTTATTGCACATGTTATCCTATGCACTCTATTGCGTCCTATAGCACTCTATCACTCGCATTTTTACGTGCTATTGGCTCTATAGCTCGCCATTGTTTATTGCCTCCTATTGCACACTTATATGCGCTCTTAATTCGTTATTGTTTATTCGCGCTCTATAGCTCGCCATTGTTTAATCGTTCTTATATGCTCTGCATTGTTTATAGCTCTATAGCTCACCATTATTATAGCTTATGCTATCTATAGCTCACCATTATTTATCGCATTCTTATGGTGCTCTATAGCTCGCCATCACTCACCATTGTTTATTGTGCTCTTATGGCGCTCTACAGCTCGCCATCACTCACCATTGTTTATCGCGCTTTTATTGTGCTCTTATCGCACTCTGTAGCTTTCCAATGCTTATTGCGCTCCTATTGCACTCTTATAGCACTCTTATTGCACACTATAGCTTTGCCATTGTTTATCGCGCTCTATAGCTCGCCATTGTTTATCGCGCTGTTATCGCGCTCTTATGGATCGCAATAATTCACCATTACTCGCCATTGTATATCATGCTTTTATTGCACTCTTTTTGTGCTCTATAGCTCGCCATTGTTCATCGCGCTCTATAGCTCGCCATCAGTCGCCAATGTTTATCGCGCTCTTACTGCACTCTTGTTGCACTATTATCATGCGCTATAGCTCGCCATTGTTTATTATGCTGTTATGGCGCTCTACAGCTCTCCATTGCCATTGTTTATCGTTCTATTATCGCGCTCTATATCTTGCCATTGTTTATCATGCTCTTTAGCTCACCATTGTTTATCGCGCTCTTATCACGCTCTATAGCTTGCCATTGTTTATTGCGCTCTTATTGCACTCTATAGCTCGCCATTGTTTATTGCATTGTTACTGCGCATTAATTGCAATAGGAGTGCAATAAGAGCGCAATTAGAGCGCACTCTATAGCTCGCCATTGTGTAATTTGCTCTTATTATGATCTTATCGCCCTCTTATTATGCTCTTTAGCTTGCCATTGTTTATTGCACTCCTATTGCACACTTATTGCGTTCTATAGCTCACTATTGATTATCACGCTCTATAGCTCACCATTATTTATCGTTATCTTATCGCGCTCAGTAGTTCGCCATCACTCGCTATTGTTTATTGTGCTTTTATGGTGCTTTATAGCTCATCATTGTTTATCGTGCTCTATAGCTCACCATTGTTTATCACGCTCTATAGCTCACCATTGTTTATCGTGCTGTATAGCTCGACGTTGTTCATCGTGCTCTTATCAGGCTCTATAGCTTGCCATTGTCTATCGAGCTCTAGCTCGCCATTGTTTATAGCACTCTTAGCGCAATTAACAATGGCGAGCTATAGACCGCGATAAAAGTGCTATAAACATTGGTGAACTACAGCTCGATAGACAATGGCAAGCTATAGAGCGCGATAAGAGCGCGATGTTATTGCACTGTAATTGCGCTCTAAAGCTCGCCATTGTTTAATGCACTTTTATCTTGATCTTATCATGCTCTTATCGCCTTCTTATGCTCTATAGCTCGCCATTGTTTATTACACTCTTATTGCACTCTTATTGCGCTCTTATTGCACTCTTATTGCGTTCTATAGCTCGCCATCACTCGCCATTGTTTACCGTGCTCTTATGGCGCTCTACAGCTCGCCATTGTTTTAATGCGCTCCTATTGCACACTTATTGCGCTCTTTAACTTGTTATTGTTTATCGCGCTCTATAGCTCGCCATTGTTTATCGTGCTCTATAGCTCGCCATTGTTTATCACGCTCTATAGCTCACCATTATTTTATCACGCTCTTATGGCTATCTATAGCTCACCATTATTTATCGCATTCTTATGGTGCTCTATAGCTCGCCATCACTCACCATTGTTTATTGTGCTCTTATGGCGCTCTACAGCTCGCCATCACTCACCATTGTTTATCGCGCTTTTATTGTGCTCTTATCGCACTCTGTAGCTTTCCAATGCTTATTGCGCTCCTATTGCACTCTTATAGCACTCTTATTGCACACTATAGCTTGCCATTGTTTATCGCGCTCTATAGCTCGCCATTGTTTATCGCGCTGTTATCGCGCTCTTATGGATCGCAATAATTCACCATTACTCGCCATTGTATATCATGCTTTTATTGCACTCTTTTTGTGCTCTATAGCTCGCCATTGTTCATCGCGCTCTATAGCTCGCCATCAGTCGCCAATGTTTATCGCGCTCTTACTGCACTCTTGTTGCACTATTATCATGCGCTATAGCTCGCCATTGTTTATTTATGCTGTTATGGCGCTCTACAGCTCTCCATTGCCATTGTTTATCGTTCTATTATCGCGCTCTATATCTTGCCATTGTTTATCATGCTCTTTAGCTCACCATTGTTTATCGCGCTCTTATCACGCTCTATAGCTTGCCATTGTTTATTGCGCTCTTATTGCACTCTATAGCTCGCCATTGTTTATTGCATTGTTACTGCGCATTAATTGCAATAGGAGTGCAATAAGAGCGCAATTAGAGCGCACTCTATAGCTCGCCATTGTGTAATTTGCTCTTATTATGATCTTATCGCCCTCTTATTATGCTCTTTAGCTTGCCATTGTTTATTGCACTCCTATTGCACACTTATTGCGTTCTATAGCTCACTATTGATTATCACGCTCTATAGCTCACCATTATTTATCGTTATCTTATCGCGCTCAGTAGTTCGCCATCACTCGCTATTGTTTATTGTGCTTTTATGGTGCTTTATAGCTCATCATTGTTTATCGTGCTCTATAGCTCACCATTGTTTATCACGCTCTATAGCTCACCATTGTTTATCGTGCTGTATAGCTCAACGTTGTTCATCGTGCTCTTATCAGGCTCTATAGCTTGCCATTGTCTATCGAGCTCTAGCTCGCCATTGTTTATAGCACTCTTAGCGCAATTAACAATGGCGAGCTATAGACCGCGATAAAAGTGCTATAAACATTGGTGAACTACAGCTCGATAGACAATGGCAAGCTATAGAGCGCGATAAGAGCGCGATGTTATTGCACTGTAATTGCGCTCTAAAGCTCGCCATTGTTTAATGCACTTTTATCTTGATCTTATCATGCTCTTATCGCCTTCTTATGCTCTATAGCTCGCCATTGTTTATTACACTCTTATTGCACTCTTATTGCGCTCTTATTGCACTCTTATTGCGTTCTATAGCTCGCCATCACTCGCCATTGTTTACCGTGCTCTTATGGCGCTCTACAGCTCGCCATTGTTTAATGCGCTCCTATTGCACACTTATTGCGCTCTTTAACTTGTTATTGTTTATCGCGCTCTATAGCTCGCCATTGTTTATCGTGCTCTATAGCTCGCCATTGTTTATCACGCTCTATAGCTCACCATTATTTATCACGCTCTTATGGCTATCTATAGCTCACCATTATTTATCGCATTCTTATCATGCTCTATAGCGCACCCCTGATTATCGCGCTCTATAACTCGCCATCACTCGCTGTTGTTAATCATGCTCTTATAGCGCTCTTATTGTGCTCCTATTGCACTCTTATCGCGCGGTATAACTTGCCATTGTTTATCGCGCTCTATAGATCGCCATTGTTTATCGCACTCTTATTGTGCTCTATAGCTCGCCATTGATTATCGCGCTCTGATGGCGCTCTACAGCTCGCCATCACTCGCCAATGTTTATCGCGCTCTTATCGCGCTCTATAGCTTGCCATTGTTTATCATACTCTATAGCTTGCCATTGTTTATTGCGCTTTTATTGCACTGTATAAGCGCTCTAATTCGCTCTAATTGCGCTCTTATTGCACTCTGTAGCTCGCTATTGTTTAATGCGCTCTTATCGTGTTCTTATTGCCCTCTTATTATGCTCTATAGCTCGCCATTGTTTATTGCACTGTTATTGCATTCTAATCGTGCTCTATTGCTCAAATTAGTTTAATGCGCTCTTATGCTTTTATCACGCTCTTATTATGCTCTATAGCTCGCCATTGTTCATTGCGCTCTTATTGCACTCTTATTGCATTCTTATTGCGCTCTTATTGCACTCTTATTGCGCTCTATAGCTCACCATTATTTATCACGCTTTTATTGCGCTCTTATGGTGGTCTATAGCTCACCTTTATTTATCACGCTCTTATCGCGCTCTTATGGTGGTATATAGCTCACCATCACTCCCCATTGTTTATCGTGCTCTTATGGCACTTTTATTGCACTCTTATTGCCCTCAATAGCTCGCCTTTGCTTATCGCGCTCTTATCGTGCTCTATAGCTTGCCATTGTTTATTGTGCTCTTATCGCACTCTTATCGCGCTCTATAGCTAATCATTATTTATCACGCTCTTATCGCGCTCTATAGCTCACCATTATTTATCACGCTCTTATCGCGCTCTATAGCTCGCCATCACTCGCCATTGTTTATCGTGCTCTTATGGTGTTCTACTGCTCGCCATCACTAACTATTGTTTATCATGCTTTTATGCACTCTTATTGCACTTTTATTGTGCTCAATAGCTCGCCATCACTTGCCATTGTTTATTGCGCTCTTATTGCACTATTATTGCACACTTATTGCCCTCAATAGCTCGCTATTGCCTATCGCACTCATATCGTGCTCTATAGCTCGCCATTGTTTATTGTGCTCTTATTGCACTCTTATCGCGCTCAATAGCTCGCCATCACTCGCCATTGATTATCGCGCTCTACAGCTCATCATCACTCGGCGTTGTTTATCATGCTCTTATTGCGCTCTTATTTCACTCTTCTTTCACTCTTATTGCGCTCTACAGCTCGCCATCACTCGCCATTGTTTATCGCTCTCTTATCGTGCTCTATAGCTCACCATTGTTTATCACGCTCTTATTGCGCTCAATAGCTCGCCATTGTTTATTGTGCTGTTATTGCATTCTTATTGCATTCTTATTGCACTCTTATTGCACTCTTAGTGCACTCTTAGTGCACTCTATAGCTCACCATTATTTATCACGCTCTTTTCGCGTTCTTATGGCTGTCTATAGCTTACCATTATTTATCGCGCTCTTAACGCGCTCTATAGCTCGCCATAACTCGCCATTGTTTATCGCACTCTTATTGTGCTCTATAGCTCACCATTGTTTCTCATGCTCTTATCGCGCTCAATAGCTTGCCATTGTTTATAGCACTCTTATCTTGCTGTATAGCTCGCCATTGTTTATTGCGCTGTTATTGCGCTGTTACTGCATTCTTATTGCACTCTTATTGCTCTCTAATTGTGCTTTTATTGTGCTCTTATTGCGTTCTTATTGCACTCTTATTGCACTCTTAGTGCGCTCTATAGCTCACCATTATTTATCACGCTCTTCTCGCGTCCTTATGGTGGTCTATAGCTCACCATTATTTATTGCGCTCTTATCGCGCTCTATAGCTCGCCATCACTCATCATTGTTTATCGTGCTCTTATGGTGCTCTACTGCTCACCATCACTCGCCATTGTTTATCACGCTTTTATTGCACTCCTATTGCACGATTATCACGCTCAATAGCTCGCCATTGCTCATCGCGCTCTTATCGCGCTCTTATTGCGCTCTTCTTGTGATCTTTTTGCACTCTTATCGCGCTCTACAGTTCACCATCACTCGCCATTGTTTATCGCGCTCTTATTGTGCTCTATAGCTCACTATTTTATATCGCCCTCTATAGCTTGCCATTGTTTATTGCGCTTTATAGCTCGCTATTGTTTATCAGGCTCTATAGCTCGCCATTCATTATCGCGCTCTAATCGTGCTCTATAGCTCGCTGTTGTTTATCGCGCTCCTATCATTCTCTATAGCTCGCCATTTTTTATCTCCCTCTTATTGCGCTCTATATCACTCTCCATCACTCGCCATTGTTTTTCGTGCTTTTGTCGCCCTCTATAGCTCTCCATCACTCACCATTTTATATCACGCCCTTGTGGCACTCTACAGCTCGCCATCACTCGCCATTATTTATCGCGCTCTTAGCGGGCTCTATAGCTTGCCATTGTCTATCGAGCTCTAGCTCGCCATTGTTTATAGCATTCTTAGCGCAATAAACAATGGCGAGCTAGAGCTTGATAGACAATGGTAAGCTATAGAGTGCGATGTTATAGCGCTGTAATTTTGCTCTTATTGCACTCTATAGCTCGCCATTTTTTAATGCGCTCTTATCCTGCTCTTATCATGCTCTTATCGCCCTCTCATTATGCTCTATAGCTAGCCATATTTTATTGCACTCCTATTGCACTCTTATCGCATTCTATAGCTCGCCATCACTCGCCATTGTGTATCGTGCTCTTATGGTGCTCTACAGCTCGCCATCACTCGCCATTGTTTATCGCGCTCTTATAGTGCTCTTATCGTGCTCTTATCGCTCTCTGTAGGTCACCATTGCTTATATCGCTCTTATTGCGCTCCTATTGTGCTCCAATTGCGTTCTACAGTTCGCCATTGTTTATCACACTCTTATCGTGCTCTATAGCGTGCCATTGTTTATCGCGCTCTATAGCTCGCCATTGTGTATCGCGCTCCTATTGCGCTCTTATCGTGCTCTATAGCTCGCCATTGTTTATTGTGCTCCTATTGCACTGTATATGCACCCTAATTCGCTCTAATTGCACTCTTATTGCATTCTGTAGCTCTCCAATGTTTAATTCGCTCTTATTGTGCTCTTATCATTAGGGATGGGCTAGTCTACTCGCTAGGACTCGGGACTCGGCGATTCTGAAGGTACTCGCAGGACTCGTTACTCGGCGAATCTCCCAGCTTGGACTCGCACAGTGATGAGTCCAATGGAATTCAATGTCAATAAGCTTGACTCTTCACAGATACCCGCTGTCAGCAGCGAGTCTGAGCGAGTCTACGATTCCGAGTCCTACGAGTCTACGATTCCGAGTCCTGTATACTGTATTCGGGAGTCGGACTCTCGAATACAGAATCTGTTATGTTCCGAGTCAGCACAGCGTGCGTGTTAGGTCAGAAAACTTGTGAAGATAGCCAATCATAGTCAGTAATGGCATAGCAAAGTTGGTTGTGTCAGGACTATGATTGGCTGCTGTCCATCGTGATGCCTATGTAATGTATGACAGGCAAGGCAGTATATAAGGCTTGTCCCCGCCATTTTGGCCACATTCCTGAGACGATCTGACCTAGTATAGGGAGAGAGAGATATATGCTGGAGCAGATCAGGGATTGTCATTGTAGGGAAGATTCCTTATATTAACCCAAAAAGCTCTTCTGAGAGCTAGGAGGAGGACAGAGTAGTGCTGTGTAGGCAGGCAGGCAAGCAGGGAGGGAAGGAAGGAGAAGCCTTAGAGTGCACACAGGACGGACCTCATAGCTTAGCTTACTCACTCAGCTTTGCTAACAGCTGCAGTCAGAGGCTTAGCTGAGGTGCTGTTTCCTTTTTGTTTTTGCACCAGATCGATTTTTGTTCCTAATAAGCCATAGAGCGTTATTTTTTCTGTGGCAGACCAGTGCGTTGCTGCTAGCACGTACACCACCTTAGGGAGTGTAGTGTGCGGCTTCACTGCCAAGTGTGAGTGCGCACACTTACCCCGCCAGCAAGTGACGCATACAGCAACACCAAACCACATCTCGGTGGCTGTGCGCACTTAAAACCAATTTTTTTTAGGGAGTGTAGTGTGCGGCTTCACTGCCAAGTGTGAGTGCGCACACTTACCCCGCCAGCAAGTGACGCATACAGCAACACCAAACCACATCTTGGTGGCTTTGCGCACTTAAAACCAATTTTTTTAGGGAGTGTAGTGTGCGGCTTCACTGCCAAGTGTGAGCGCGCACACTTACCCCGCCAGCAAGTGACGCATACAGCAACACCAAACCACATCTCGGTGGCTGTGCGCACTTAAAACCAATTTTTTTAGGGAGTGTAGTGTGCGGCTTCACTGCCAAGTGTGAGCGCGCACACTTACCCCACCAGCAAGTGACGCATACAGCAACACCAAACCACATCTCGGTGGCTGTGCGCACTTAAAACCAATTTTTTTAGGGAGTGTAGTGTGCGGCTTCACTGCCAAGTGTGAGCGCGCACACTTACCCCGCCAGCAAGTGACGCATACAGCAACACCAAACCACATCTCGGTGGCTGTGCGCACTTAAAACCAATTTTTTTAGGGAGTGTAGTGTGCGGCTTCACTGCCAAGTGTGAGCGCGCACACTTACCCCGCCAGCAAGTGACGCATACAGCAACACCAAACCACATCTCGGTGGCTGTGCGCACTTAAAACCAATTTTTTTAGGGAGTGTAGTGTGCGGCTTCACTGCCAAGTGTGAGCGCGCACACTTACCCCGCCAGCAAGTGACGCATACAGCAACACCAAACCACATCTCGGTGGCTGTGCGCACTTAAAACCAATTTTTTTAGGGAGTGTAGTGTGCGGCTTCACTGCCAAGTGTGAGTGCGCACACTTATCCCGCCAGCAAGTGACGCATACAGCAACACCAAACCACATCTCGGTGGCTGTGCGCACTTAAAACCAATTTTTTTAGGGAGTGTAGTGTGCGGCTTCACTGCCAAGTGTGAGCGCGCACACTTACCCCGCCAGCAAGTGACGCATACAGCAACACCAAACCACATCTCGGTGGCTGTGCGCACTTAAAACCAATTTTTTTAGGGAGTGTAGTGTGCGGCTTCACTGCCAAGTGTGAGCGCGCACACTTACCCCGCCAGCAAGTGACGCATACAGCAACACCAAACCACATCTCGGTGGCTGTGCGCACTTAAAACCAATTTTTTTAGGGAGTGTAGTGTGCGGCTTCACTGCCAAGTGTGAGCGTGCACACTTACCCCGCCAGCAAGTGACGCATACAGCAACACCAAACCACATCTCGGTGGCTGTGCGCACTTAAAACCAATTTTTTAACGAGTGTAGTGTGCGGCTTCACTGCCAAGTGTGAGCGCGCACACTTACCCCGCCAGCAAGTGACGCATACAGCAACACCAAACCACATCTCGGTGGCTGTGCGCACTTAAAACCAATTTTTTTAGGGAGTGTAGTGTGCGGCTTCACTGCCAAGTGTGAGCGTGCACACTTACCCCGCCAGCAAGTGACGCATACAGCAACACCAAACCACATCTCGGTGGCTGTGCGCACTTAAAACCAATTTTTTTAGGGAGTGTAGTGTGCGGCTTCACTGCCAAGTGTAAGCGCGCACACTTACCCCGCCAGCAAGTGACGCATACAGCAACCCCAAACCACATCTCGGTGGCTGTGCGCACTTAAAAACCAATTTTTTTAGGGAGTGTAGTGTGCGGCTTCACTGCCAAGTGTAAGCGCGCACACTTACCCCGCCAGCAAGTGACGCATACAGCAACACCAAACCACATCTCGGTGGCTGTGCGCACTTAAAACCAATTTTTTTAGGGAGTGTAGTGTGCGGCTTCACTGCCAAGTGTGAGCGCGCACACTTACCCCGCCAGCAAGTGACGCATACAGCAACACCTAACTCCAACTCGGTGACTGTGCATTCGTCAACAATGTCTCAAAAAAAAACAATTACCAAAAAGGATGTTGCAAAGGGACAGGGACGAGGTCGTGGCCGCAGCAGTCTTGCCCAAGAAGGCACTGGTACAAGTACACAGCCTAGGATTGATAGAACGTCCTTTTTTCTACCTAGAAATCCAGTACTCAAAAAAAACGTGTGTTGAGGCCGGATGAGCATGACAAGATAACATCTTGGATGGCTCAGACGCCCTCGACCACTGGTTCTTGCAGTACGCAATCATCCGTGGCAAGACATTCTAGTGTCGCTACAGAAAATGCAGTGCCATCCAATCCTCAAAGTCTTCTTATTGCCTCAACCATCGGCAGCCAGAGGAAAATTTGGATATGGACCTTGGTCACTCCGATGACTTATTCGGTTCTTATCAAGGTGTTTCTTTGTCACTGCCTGACGAAATACTTGAAGTAGACGAAATGTCTACTCATGGCCAAAGTTTGGAAGCACCTCGTCCAGAAGAAAGACACTTTCACGAAATGCAAACAGTATCTCAGGAGGTGGATGATGATGAGGATGATGAGACACACATCTCATCTGGCCAGCCAGCTCAGTCAGTTTATCCAGAATCCTTTGAACTGGAAGGGGTGGATGATGACACCACAGATCCTACCTGGATTGCTGAATTGCATAGCCAAGAGAGCAGCCAGGAGGACGAAAGTGGCTATGTACCACTGGCAAAATCACAAAGGCGTACTGTCTCCAGAACACAAACTGTGAGAACAGTTGCCCAAATAGCGTCATCTGTGGCACAAACTGTACCAACTGTTGCACAAACTGCAAACACAGTTGCCCAAAATGTGTCCACAGTTGGTGTTGAACAGAGTCATCCTCCTCTTCCTCCAATTAAAAATAAAGGACGAACAGCCAGTGTGTGGCAATTTTTTAAGGATAGCCCAACAGTACCAAATATGGTTATCTGTAAGATGTGCCAGGCAAGGCTAAGCAGAGGCACGGTAAAAGGAAACCAGAGCACCAGCAGTATGCGCAAGCATATGTCTCTTAAGCACCCAATTCAGTGGGCGCCCTATCAGGGTTCAAAATCAGTGCCTTCTGATCCCAACACTTCCAGGCCACCTCAGATCCATCCTTCACCAGCAAGTGTTAAGGCTTCAGCTCCTGCTCAAGCATACTCCTCCCAAGGTGCTTTACAAGACAGACATGACAGTAGTCAATCCTCTTGTCAGTCTGGTCCAAATGTGCAGTTGTCTGTGCCACAGCTGTATGAAAGACAGCGGAAGTTCCAACCGACACACCCATATTCCCAAAAAGTGACTGCGAAAATAGTCAAGTTGTTAGCTGTGGAAATGTTGCCGTTTAGGCTTGTGGGTACAGAGTCTTTTCGAGAGTTGATGGCTGAGGCAGCACCACGATACTCTGTACCCAGCCGCTACTTTTTCTCACGTAGTGCCGTTCCCGCCTTACACCAGCACGTGGTTAACAACTTAAAACGTGCTTTAACAAATGCTGTCACCGCAAAAGTCCACCTAACAACGGACACGTGGACAAGTAGTTGTGGACAGGGCAGATACATTTCACTAACGGCTCACTGGATCAACCTGGTGGAGAGTGTCCCAACTTCTAAAACTGTACCATCTGACATACTACCAACTCCACGAATAGCGGGCCCAACATCATTCCGGGTGTCTGCCTCCTCATATATGTCCAGTGCCCAATCTGCTTCTGCAACTTCCTTGTCCACTGCTGAGCCTCCCGCACCATCACGTCCGAGTTGGGAGCCTTGCAGTACCGCTTCTGCAAGGCGACAACAGGCTCTTCTGAAGCTTATCTGCCTAGGTGACACACGTCACACTGCAACTGAGTTGTGGAAAGGTCTCAAGCAACAGACCGATGAGTGGCTGGCCCCACTGGAACTACAACCAGGTCTAGTTGTGAGTGATAATGGTGCAAACCTTGTGGCGGCAATAAAGCACGGTAAACTTGTACATGTGCCTTGCATGGCTCACGTCCTGAACCTGGTAGTACAGAAATTCCTCAAAATATACCCAGAGTTATCTGAGCTACTGGATAAGGTGAGGCGAATTTGCGCCCACTTTAGACATTCGTCCACAGCAGCTGCAAGTCTTTCAGCCCTTCAAATCCAATTTAACTTGCCGAAACACAGGCTAATTTGCGACATGCCTACGCGATGGAACTCCACCTTCCATATGTTGGCAAGGTTTAATGAGCAGCAGAAGGCAATAGCGGAATTTCAGCTGCAACATGCCCGTCAACCCGGAAGTCATACCACACACATCAGTACTTTCGAGTGGGTCTGGATCGCTGACCTTTGCGAGTTGCTGGATAACTTCGAATACTGCACCAAACTGGTCAGTGGGGATCAGTCGATTATCAGTCTCACCATCCCCATGCTCTGCCTGCTCCAAGAATCCCTAATGAATCTCAAAACAGATTTTGAGAGCACAGCAGATGGC
>JARQOC010000003.1:349382435-349616736 GCA_033576535.1 Allobates femoralis | reverse complement strand
TCGCCATCACTCACCATTTTTTATCACGCTCTTATGGCGCTCTACAGCTCGCCATCACTCGCCATTGTTTATCACGCTCTTATCGCGCTCTATAGCTTGCCATTGTTTATCGTACGCTATAGCTCGCCATTGTTCTCCATAGCACTATTATTGCGCTCTTATCACGCTCTATAGCTCGCCATTGTTTATTACGCTTTTATTGCACTGTATATGCGCTCTAATTCGCTCTAATTGTGCTCTTATTGCACTCTGTAGCTCGCCATTGTTTAATGCGCTCTTATCATGCTCTTATTGCCCTCTTATTATGCTCTATAGCTCACCATTGTTTATTGCACTCTATAGCTCACCATTATTTATAGCGCTCTTATGGCTGTCTATAGCTCACCATATTTTATCACGCTCTTATCGCGCTCTATAACTCGCCATTGTTTATTGTGCTGTTATTGCGCTATATATCCGCTCTCATTGTGCTCTAATTGCCTACTAATTGAACTCTGTAGCTCGCTATTGTTTAATGTGCTCTTATCGTGCTCTTATCATGCTCTTATCGCCCTCCTATAATGCTGTATAGCTTGCCATTGTTTATTGCTCTCTATAGCTCACTATTATTTATCGCGCTCTTATTGCACTCTTATGGCGGTCTATAGCCCGCTATTGTTTATCGCGCTCTTATGGCACTCTATAGCTCACCATTATTTATAGCACTCTTATGGCATTCTATAGCTCGCCATCACTCATCATTGTATATCGAGCTCTATAGCTTGCCATTATTTATTGCTCTCTATAGCTCTCCATCACTCGCCATTATTTATTGCACTCTTATCGTGCTCCTATGGCGCTCTATAGCTCACCATTATTTATCGTGCTCTATAGCTTGCCATTCTTTATCACGTTCTATAGCTTGCCATTCTTTATCGTACTCTATAGCTCACCATTGTTTATCGTGCTCTTTTTGCACTCTTATCACGCTCTATAGCTCACCATCACTCGCCATTAATTATCACGCTCTGATGGCGCTCTACAGCTCACCATCACTTGCCATTGTTTATTGTGCCCTTATGGCACTCTATAGCTTGCTATTGTTTATCATGCTCTTATTGCGCTCTTATTATGCTCTTATTGCACTCTTATTGCGCTCTATAGCTAGCCATTATTTATCGCGCTCTTATTGCGCTCTTATCACGCTTTTATGGTGCTCTATATCTTGACATTGTTTATCGCACTATTATCGTGCTCTTATGGTGCTCTATAGCTTGACATTGTTTATCGTGCTCTTATCGTGCTCTACAGCTCGCCATCACTTGCCATTGTTTTTCATGCTCTTATCGTGCTCTTATTATGCTCTATAGTTTGCCATTGTTAATTGCACTTTATAGCTTGCGATCACTCGCAATTGTTTATCATGCCCTTATGGCGCTGTACAGCTCGCCATCACTCGCCATTGTTTATCGCACTTATTGCACTTTTAATGCGCTCAATAACTCACCATTATTTATCGCGCTCTTATCACGTTCTTATAGCTGTCTATAGCTCACCATTATTTATCGCGCTCTTAACGCGCTCTATAGCTCGCCATCACTCACCATTTTTTATCGTGCTCTTATGGTGCTCTACAGCTCTCCATCACTAACCATTGTTTATCGTGCTCTTATGCGCTCTTATTGCACTCATATTGCGCTCAATAGCTCGCCATCACTTGCCATTGTTTACCGCACGCTTATTGCACTCGTATTGCACTCTTATTGCCCTTAATAGCTCGCCATTCTTTATCTCGCTCTTATCGTTCTCTATAGCTTTCCATCACTCGCCATCGATTATCGCGCTCTGATGGCGCTCAACAGCTCATCATCACTCGCCGTTGTTTATTGTGCTCTTATTGCGCTCTTATTTTGCTCTTATTGCACTCTTCTTTCACTCTTATTGCGCTCTACAGCTCGCCATCACTCGCCATTGTTTATCGCACTCTTATCAAGCTCTATAGCTCGCCATTGTTTATTGCGCTTTTATTGAACTGTATATGCGCTCTATATCACTCTCCATCACTCGCCATTGTTTTTCGTGCTCTTATCGCCCTCTATAGCTCTCCATCACTCACCATTTTATATCACGCCCTTGTGGCACTCTACAGCTTGGCATCACTCGCCATTATTTATCGCGCTCTTATCGGGCTCTATAGCTTGCCATTGTCTATTGAGCTCTAGCTCGCCATTGTTTATAGCACTCTTAGCGCAATAAACAATGGCGAGATATAGAGCGCGATAAGAGCGAGATAAGAGTGCTATAAACAATGGCGAGCTAGAGCTTGATAGACAATGGTAAGCTATAGAGCGCGATGTTATTGCGCTGTAATTTTGTTTTTATTGCACTCTATAACTCGCCATTCTTTTATGCGCTCTTATCCTGCTCTTATCATGCTCTTATCGCCCTCTCATTATGCTCTATAGCTAGCCATATTTCACTCTTATTGCACTCTTATCGCATTCTATAGCTCGCCATCACTCGCCATTGTGTATCGTGCTCTTATGGTGCTCTACAGCTCGCCATCACTCGCCATTGTTTATCGCGCTCTTATAGTGCTCTTATCGCTCTCTGTAGGTCACCATTGCTTATATCGCTCTTATTGCACTTCTATTGTGCTCCAATTGCGTTCTACAGTTCGCCATTGTTTATCACACTCTTATTGTGCTCTATAGCCCGCCATTGTTTAATGCGCTCTATAGTCCACCATTATTTATCGCACTCTTATGGCGTTCTATATCTCACCATTATTTATCGCACTCTATAGCTCGCCATTTTTTATCGCACTAGTATGGCGCTCTATAGCTCGCCATTGTTTAATGCGCTCCTATTGCACACTTATCGCGCTCTTTAACATGCCATTGTTTATCGCGCTCTATAGCTCGCCATTGTTTATCGCGCTCTTATCGCGCTCAATAGCTTGCCATTGTTTATTGTGCTGTTATTGCACTCTTAACGTGCTCTATAGCTCGAAATTGTTTAATGCGCTTTTATCATGCTTTTATCGCGCGCTTATGCTCTAAAGCCATTGTTCATTGCGCTCTATAGCTCGCCATCACTCGCCCTTGTTTATCGCACTTTTATTGCACTCTTTTTGCACTCTTATTGCACTCTTATCGCACTCAATAGCTCGCCATTGTTTATCATGCTGTTATTATGCTCTATAGCTCACCATTGTTTATAGCGCTCTTAATGCGCTCTTAGTGCAATAAGAGTGCATTCTTATTGTGCTCTTATTGCACTCTTATTACACTCTTATAGCGCTCTATAGCTCACCATTGTTTAATGCACTCTTATCACGCTCTTATGGAGCTCTATAACTCGCCATCACTCGCCATGGTTTATTGTGCTCCTCTCGCATTCTATATCTCGCCATTGTTTATCGCGCTCTATAGCGTGCCATTGCTTATCGCGCTCTGTAGCTCGCCATTGTGTATCACGCTCTTATTGCGCTCTTATCGTGCTCTATAGCTGGCCATTGTTTATTGCACTTTTATTGCACTGTATATGCACCCTAATTCGCTCTAATTGCACTCTTATTGCATTCTGTAGCTCTCCATTGTTTAATTCGCTCTTATTGTGCTCTTATCATGCTCTTATTGCCCTCTTATTATGCTCTATAGCTCACCATTGTTTATTACGATCTTATTGCGCTCTTATTGCACTCTTATCGCGCTCAATAGCTCACCATTTTTTATTGCGCTCTATAGCTCACCATTATTTATCTCGCTCTTATGGCGGTCTATAGCTCACCATTGTTTTATTGCGCTCTTATGGCGCTCTATAGCTCGCCATCACTCGCCATTGTTTATTGTGCTCTTATGGCGCTCTACCGCTCGCCATCACTCACCATTGTTTATCGCGCTTTTATCGTGCTCTTATCGCACTCTGTAGCTCGCCATTGCTTATTGCACTTTTATTACTCTTATTGAGCCCTTATTGCGCTCCTATTGCGCTCTTATTGAGTCCTTATTGTGCTTTTATTGCACTCTGTAGCTCGCCTTTGTTTAATGCGCTCTTATTGTGCTCTTATCATGCTCTTATTGCCCTCTTATTATGCTCTATAGCTCATCATTGTTTATTGCGCTCTTATTGCACTCTTATCGCGCTCAATAGCTCACCATTGTTTATTGCGCTCTATAGCTCACCATTATTTATCTCGCTCTTATGGCGGTCTATAGCTCACCACTATTTATTGCGCTCTTATGGCGCTCTATAGCTCGCCATCACTCACCATTGTTTATTGTGCTCTTATGGCGCTCTACCGCTCGCCATCACTCACCATTGTTTATCGCGCTTTTATCGTGCTCTTATCGCACTCTGTAGCTCGCCATTGCTTATTGCACTTTTATTACTCTTATTGAGCCCTTATTGCGCTCCTATTGCGCTCTTATTGAGTCCTTATTGTGCTTTTATTGCACTCTGTAGCTCGCCTTTGTTTAATGCGCTCTTATTGTGCTCTTATCATGCTCTTATTGCCCTCTTATTATGCTCTATAGCTCATCATTGTTTATTGCGCTCTTATTGCTCTCTTATTGCACTCTTATTGCTCTCTTATCGCGCTCAATAGCTCACCATTGTTTATTGCGCTCTATAGCTCACCATTATTTATCTCGCTCTTATGGCGGTCTATAGCTCACCACTATTTATTGCGCTCTTATGGCGCTCTATAGCTCGCCATCACTCACCATTGTTTATTGTGCTCTTATGGCGCTCTACCGCTCGCCATCACTCACCATTGTTTATCGCGCTTTTATCGTGCTCTTATCGCACTCTGTAGCTCGCCATTGCTTATTGCACTTTTATTACTCTTATTGAGCCCTTATTGCGCTCCTATTGCGCTCTTATTGAGTCCTTATTGTGCTTTTATTGCACTCTGTAGCTCGCCTTTGTTTAATGCGCTCTTATTGTGCTCTTATCATGCTCTTATTGCCCTCTTATTATGCTCTATAGCTCATCATTGTTTATTGCGCTCTTATTGCTCTCTTATTGCACTCTTATTGCTCTCTTGTTGCACTCTATAGCTCACCATTATTTATCACGCTCTTATCACGCTCTTATGGCGGTCTGTAGTTCACCATTATTTATCTCACTCTTATCGCGCTATTATGGAGCTCTATAACTCGCCATTGCTTATCGTGCTCTATAGCTCGCCTTTGTGTATCGCGCTCTACAGCTTGCCATTGTTTATCATGTCCTACAGCTTCCAATTGTTTATCACGCCCTATAGCTCACCATTGTTTATCGCGCTCTTATAGCGCTCTACATCACTCGCCATTGTTTATCTCACTTTTATTGGCTCTATAGCTCGCCATCACCCATGATTTTTTATCACGCTCTTATGGCGCTCTGCAGCTTGCCATTGTTTATCGTACGCTATAGCCCACCATTGTTTATAGCACTATTGTTGCGCTCTTATTATGCTCTATAGCGCATCATTGTTTATTGCGCTTTTATTGTACTGTATATGCGCTCTAATTCGCTCTAATTGCGCTCTTATTGCACTCTGTAGCTCAAAATTGTTTAATGCGCTCTTATCATGCTCTTATTGCACTCTTATCACGCTCTATAGCTCACCATTGTTTATTGCGCTCTATAGCTCACCACTGTATTGCGCTCTTATGGTGCTCTATAGCTCGCCATCACTCTGCATTGCTTATTGTGCTCTATGGCTCACCATTGTTTATTGCGCTCTTATTGCTCTCTATAGCTCGCCATTGTTTATTGCGTTGTTACTGCGCACTAATTGCAATAGGAGTGCAATAAGAGCGCAATTAGAGCGCACTCTATAGCTCGCCATTGTGTAATGTGCTCTTATCATGATCTTATTGCCCTCTTATTATGCTCTATAGCAGTGATGGCGAACTCCAGGCCTCGAGTGCCGCACACAGTCCAGGTTTTCAGGATTTCCATTGCATTTGACAGTTGGCAATCAAATTATTAACTGTCAAACTCTAAGGAAATCCTGAAAACCTGCACTGTGTGTGGCACTCGAGGCCTGGAGTTCACCATCACTGCTCTATAGCTTGCCATTGTTTATTGCGCTCTTATTGCACTCCTATTGCACACTTATCGTGTTCTATAGCTTACTATTGTTTATCACGCTCTATAGCTCACCATTATTTATCGTGCTCTTATCGCGCTCAGTAGTCACTCGCTATTGTTTATTGTGCTTTTATGGTGCTTTATAGCTCATCATTGTTTATCGTGCTCTATAGCTCACCATTGTTTATCGTGCTGTATAGCTCGACGTTGTTCATCGTGCTCTATTTCACTCGCCATTGTTTATCGCGCTCTTATCGGGCTCTATAGCTTGCCATTGTCTATCGAGCTCGAGCTCGCCATTGTTTATAGCACTCTTAGCGCAATAAACAATGGCGAGCTATAGACCGCAATAAAAGTGCTATAAACATTGGTGAGCTACAGCTCGATAGACAATGGCAAGCTATAGAGCGCGATGTTATTGCGCTGTAATTGCGCTCTTATTGCGCTCTATAGCTCGCTATTGTTTATTGCGCTCTTATTGCACTCTTATTGCACTCTTATTGCGTTCTATAGCTCGCCATCACTCGCCATTGTTTACCGTGCTCTTATGGCGCTCTACAGCTCGCCGTTGTTTAATGCGCTCCTATTGCACACTTATTGCGCTCTTTAACTTGTTATTGTTTATCACATTCTATAGCTCCCCATTGTTTATCGTGCTCTATAGCTCGCCATTGTTTAGTGCGCTCTATAGCTCGCCATTGTTTATCGTGCTCTATAGCTCACCATTATTTATCGCATTCTTATCATGCTCTATAGCGCACCCTTGATTATCGCGCTCTATAGCTCGCCATCACTCGCTGTTGTTAATCATGCTCTTATTGTGCTCGTATTGTGCTATATAACTTGCCATTGTTTATCGCGCTCTGATGGCGCTCTACAGCTCGCCATCACTCGCCAATGTTTATTGTGCTCTTATCGCGCTCTATAGCTCGCCATTGTTTATTGCACTTTTATTGCACTGTATAAGCGCTCTAATTCGCTCTAATTGCGCTCTTATTGCACTCTGTAGCTCGCCATTGTTTAATGCGCTCTTATCATGCTCTTATTGCCCTCTTATTATGCTCTATAGCTCACCATTGTTTATTGCACTCTATAGCTCACCATTATTTATAGCGCTCTTATGGAGGTCTACAGCTCGCCATTATTTATCACGCTCTTATCGTGCTCTATAACTCGCCATTGTTTATTGTGCTGTTATTGCGCTATATATCTGCTCTCATTGTACTCTAATTGCCTACTAATTGAACTCTGTAGCTCGCTATTGTTTAATGTGCTCTTATCGTGCTCTTATCATGGTCTTATCGCCCTTCTATAATGCTGTATAGCTCGCCATTGTTTATTGCTCTCTATAGCTCACTATTATTTATCGCGCTCTTATTGCGCTCTTATTGCGGTCTATAGCCTGCCATTGTTTATCGCGCTCTTATGGCACTCTATAGCTCACCATTATTTATAGCACTCTTATGGCATTCTATAACTCGCCATCACTCATCATTGTAAATCGAGCTCTATAGCTTGCCATTGTTTATTGCTCTCTATAGCTCTCCATCACTCGCCATTATTTATGGCATTCTTATCGTGCTCCTATGGCGCTCTATAGCTCACCATTATTTATCGTGCTCTATAGCTTGCCATTCTTTATCGTACTCTATAGCTCACTATTGTTTATCGTGCTCTTATTGCACTCTTATCGCGCTCTATAGCTCACCATCACTCGCCATTGATTATCACGCTCTGATGGCGCTCTACAGCTCACCATCACTTGCCATTGTTTATTGTGCCCTTATGGCACTCTATAGCTTGCTATTGTTTATCGTGCTCTTATTGCGCTTTTATTACGCTCTTATTGCACTCTTATTGTGCTCTATAGCTTGCCATTATTTATCGCGCTCTTATCGCGCTCTTATGGTGCTCTATAGCTTGACATTGTTTATCGCACTCTTATCGTGCTCTTATGGTGCTTTATAGCTTGACATTGTTTATCGCGCTCTTATCGTGCTCTTATGGCCTCTACAGCTCGCCATCACTTGCCATTGTTTTTCATGCTCTTATCGTGCTCGTATTATGCTCTATAGTTCACCATTTTTAATTGCACTTTATAGCTCATGATCACTCGCAATTGCTTATCATGCCCTTATGGCGCTCTACAGCTCGCCATCACTCGCCATTGTTTATCGTGCTCTTATGTGCTCTTAATGGCGAGTGATGGCGAGCTATAGAGCACGTTAAGAGCGCAATAAATAATGGTGAGCTATAGACAGCCATAAGAACGTGATAAGAGTGCGATAAATAATGGTGAGTTATTGAGCGTATTAAAAGTGCAATAAGAGTGCGATAAACAATGACGAGTGATGGCGAGCTATAGAGCGCAATGTTTATCGCACTCTTATTGCACTTTTAATGCGCTCAATAACTCATCATTATTTATCGCGCTCTTATCACGTTCTTATGGCTGTCTATAGCTCACCATTATTTATCGCGCTCTTAACGCGCTCTATAGCTCGCCATCACTCACCATTGTTTATCGTGCTCTTATGGTGCTCTACAGCTCTCCATCACTAACCATTGTTTATCGTGCTCTTATTGCACTCTTATTGCGCTCAATAGCTCGCCATCACTGCCCATTGTTTATTGCGCACTTATTGCACTCGTATTGCACTCTTATCGCGCTCTATAGCTCGCCATCACTCGCCATCGATAATCGCGCTCTGATGGCGCTCAACAGCTCATCGTCACTCGTCGTTGTTTACTGTGCTCTTATTGCGCTTTTATTTTGCTCTTATTGCGCTCTACAGCTCGCCATCATCGCCATTGTTTATCGCACTCTTATCACGCTCTATAGCTCGCCATTGTTTATTGCGCTTTTATTGCACTGTATATGCGCTCTAATTCGCTCTAATTGCGCTCTTATTGCACTCTGTAGCTCGCCATTGTTTAATGCGCTCTTATCATGCTCTTATTGCCCTCTTATTATGCTCTATCGCTCACCATTGTTTATTGCACTCTATAGCTCACCATTGTTTATCGTGCTCTTATTGCACTCTTATTGCGCTCTATAGCTCACTATCACTCGCCATTGATTATCACGCTGTGATGGCGCTCTACAGCTCACCATCACTCGCCATTGTTTATTGTGCCCTTATGGCACTCTATAACTTGCTATTGTTTATCGTGCTCTTATTGCGCTCTTATTACGCTCTTATTGTACTCTTATTGCACTCTTATTGTGCTCTATAGCTTGCCATTATTTATCGCGCTCTTATCGCCCTCTTATGGTGCTCTATAGCTTGACATTGTTTATCGCACTCTTATCGTGCTCTCATGGTGCTCTATAGCTTGACATTGTTTATCACGCTCTTATCGTGCTCTTATGGCACTCTACAGCTCGCCATCACTTGCCATTGTTTTTCATGCTCTTATCGTGCTCTTATTATGCTCTATAGTTCGCCATTGTTAATTGCACTTTATAGCTCGTGATCACTCGCAATTGTTTATCATGCCCTTATGGCTCTCCTATTGCGCTCTATAGCTCGCCATCACTCGCCATTGTTTATTGCTCTCTTATTGCACTCTTATTGCTCTCTTGTTGCACTCTATAGCTCACCATTATTTATCACGCTCTTATCACGCTCTTATGGCGGTCTGTAGTTCACCATTATTTATCTCACTCTTATCGCGCTATTATGGAGCTCTATAACTCGCCATTGCTTATCGTGCTCTATAGCTCGCCTTTGTGTATCGCGCTCTACACAGTTACGCCTATGCTCATTGTTTATCACGCCCTATAGCTCACCATTATTTATCGCGCTCTTATAGCGCTCTACATCACTCGCCATTGTTTATCTCACTTTTATTGGCTCTATAGCTCGCCATCACCCATGATTTTTTATCACGCTCTTATGGCGCTCTGCAGCTTGCCATTGTTTATCGTACGCTATAGCCCACCATTGTTTATAGCACTATTGTTGCGCTCTTATTATGCTCTATAGCTCACCATTGTTTATTGCGCTTTTATTGTACTGTATATGCGCTCTAATTCGCTCTAATTGCGCTCTTATTGCACTCTGTAGCTCGAAATTGTTTAATGCGCTCTTATCATGCTCTTATTGCACTCTTATCGCGCTCTATAGCTCACTATTGTTTATTGCGCTCTATAGCTCACCATTATGTATTGCGCTCTTATGGCGCTCCATAGCTCGCCATCACTCGGCATTGTTTATTGTGCTCTATGGCTCACCATTGTTTATTGCGCTCTATAGCTCGCCATTGCTTATCGTGCTCTTATGGCGCTCTACATCACTTGCCATTGTTTATCTCACTCTTATCGGGCTCTATAGCTCGCCATCACTCACCATTTTTTATCACGCTCTTATGGCGCTCTACAGCTCGCCATCACTTGCCAATGTTTATCACGCTCTTATCGCGCTCTATAGCTTGCCATTGTTTATTGTACGCTATAGCTCGCCATTGTTCGCCATAGCACTATTATTGCGCTCTTATCACGCTCTATAGCTCGCCATTGTTTATTGCGCTTTTATTGCACTGTATATGCGCTCTAATTCGCTCTAATTGCGCTCTTATTGCACTCTGTAGCTCGCCATTGTTTAATGCGTTCTTATCATGCTCTTATTGCCCTCTTATTATGCTCTATAGCTCACCATTGTTTATTGCACTCTATAGCTCACCATTATTTATCGCGCTCCTATGGCGCTCTATAGCTCGCCATCACTCGCCATTGTTTATTGTGCTCTTATGGCGCTCTACAGCTCGCCATCACTCACCATTGTTTATCGCGCTTTTATCGTGCTCTTATTGCACTCTGTAGCTCACCATTGCTTATTGCACTTTTATTACACTCTTTTTGAGCTCTTATTGAGTCCTTATTGCGCTCTTAGGGTATGTGCACACTGGCCGGGTTAGGGTCGGTTTAGATGTGTAAACCGCCGGTCGGTTTACATAAATTTCATGTAAATTTATGTTAATCCAAACCGGCGTTTGGATTAACATTAAAACCTATGTAAACCGACACCCGGTGTCCACACACCGGCGGTTTCCACATGCTCATCCGTTGCTAACCCGCTGGGTTCCCAGCGGGTTAGCAACGAATGTGCATGTTCTATAAACCGGCCGGTTCTGCAGCGGTTGCAAGCAGAATCATGTACTGCTTCCAGCCGCCGCAACACCACCGGCGCTAACCCGCTGGCCACCCGCCCGGCACCCGCCTGTCACCCGTCGCACATACCCGCCAGGATGCCAGTGAACGGCTCCGGAGCTTCCTGGCGGGTCCACCCAGCCGCCGCCGACCAACCCGCCGGCCAGTGTGCACATACCCTTATTGAGCCCTTATTGTGCTCTTATTGCACTCTGTAGCTCGCCTTTGTTTAATGCGCTCTTATTGTGCTCTTATCATGCTCTTATTGCCCTCTTATTATGCTCTATAGCTCATCATTGTTTATTGCGCTCTTATTGCACTCTTATTGCACTCTATAGCTCACCATTATTTATCGCGCTCTTATCACGCTCTTATGGAGGTCTATAGTTCACCATTACTTATCGCAGTCTTATCGCGCTATTATGGAGCTCTATAACTCGCCATTGTTTATCGCGCTCTATAGCTCGCCTTTGTGTATCGCGCTCTACAGCTTGCCATTGTTTATCGTGCCCTATAGCTTCCAATTGTTTATCATGCCCTATAGCTCATCATTGTTTATCTCACTTTTATCGGCTCTATAGCTCGCCATCACCCACGATTTTTTATCACGCTCTTATGGCACTCTGCAGCTTGCCATTGTTTATCGTACGCTATAGCCCACCATTGTTTATAGCACTATTGTTGCGCTCTTATTACGCTCTATAGCTCGCCATTGTTTATTGTGATTTTATTGTACTGTATATGCGCTCTAATTCGCTCTAATTGCGCTCTTATTGCACTCTGTAGCTTGAAATTGTTTAATGCACTCTTATCATGCTCTTATTGCACTCTTATCGCGCTCTATAGCTCACCATTGTATATTGCGCTCTATAGCTCACCACTATGTATTGCGCTCTTATGGTGCTCTATAGCTCGCCATCACTCTGCATTGCTTATTGTGCTCTATGGCTCACCATTGTTTATTGCGCTCTATAGCTCGCCATTGTTTATCGTGCTCTTATGGCGCTCGACATCACTCGCCATCACTCGCCATTGTTTATCTCACTCTTATCGGGCTCTATAGCTTGCCTTTGTTTATTGTGCTCTTATTGCACTCTATAGCTCGCCATTGTTTATTGCGTTGTACTGCACTAATTGCAATAGGAGTGCAATAAGAGCGCAATTAGAGCGCACTCTATAGCTCGCCATTGTGTAATGTGCTCTTATTATGATCTTATCACCCTCTTATTATGCTCTATAGCAGTGATGGCGAACTCCAGGCCTCGAGTGCCGCACACAGTCCAGGTTTTCAGGATTTCCATTGCATTTGACAGTTGGCAATCAAATTATTAACTGTCAAACTCTAAGGAAATCCTGAAAACCTGCACTGTGTGTGGCACTCGAGGCCTGGAGTTCACCATCACTGCTCTATAGCTTGCCATTGTTTATTGCGCTCTTATTGCACTCCTATTGCACACTTATCGTGTTCTATAGCTTACTATTGTTTATCACGCTCTATAGCTCACCATTATTTATCGTGCTCTTATCGCGCTCAGTAGTTCGCCATCACTCGCTATTGTTTATTGTGCTTTTATGGTGCTTTATAGCTCATCATTGTTTATCGTGCTCTATAGCTCACCATTGTTTATCGTGCTGTATAGCTCGACGTTGTTCATCGTGCTCTATTTCACTCGCCATTGTTTATCGCGCTCTTATCGGGCTCTATAGCTTGCCATTGTCTATCGAGCTCGAGCTCGCCATTGTTTATAGCACTCTTAGCACAATAAACAATGGCGAGCTGTAGACCGCATAAAAGCTATAACATTGGTGAGCTACAGCTCGATAGACAATGGCAAGCTATAGAGCGCGATAAGAGTGCGATGTTATTGCGCTGTAATTGCGCTCTTATTGCGCTCTATAGCTCGCCATTGTTTAATGCACTTTTATCTTGATCTTATCATGCTCTTATCGCCTTCTTATGCTCTATAGCTCGCCATTGTTTATTGCGCTCTTATTGCACTCTTATTGCACTCTTATTGCGTTCTATAGCTCGCCTTCACTCCCATTGTTTACCGTGCTCTTATGGCGCTCTACAGCTCGCCGTTGTTAAATGCGCTCCTATTGCACACTTATTGCGCTCTTTAACTTGTTATTGTTTATCACGTTCTATAGCTCCCCATTGTTTATCGTGCTCTATAGCTCGCCATTGTTTAGTGCGCTCTATAGCTCGCCATTGTTTATCGTGCTCTATAGCTCACCATTATTTATCGCATTCTTATCATGCTCTATAGCGCACCCTTGATTATCGCGCTCTATAGCTCGCCATCACTCGCTGTTGTTAATCATGCTCTTATTGTGCTCTTATTGTGCTGTATAACTTGCCATTGTTTATCACGCTCTGATGGCGCTCTACAGCTCGCCATCACTCGCCAATGTTTATCGCGCTCTTATCGCGCTCTATAGCTTGCCATTGTTTATCATACGCTATAGCTCGCCATTGTTTATTGCACTTTTATTGCACTGTATAAGCAGTCTAATTCGCTCTAATTGCGCTCTTATTGCACTCTGTAGCTCGCCATTGTTTAATGCGCTCTTATCATGCTCTTATTGCCCTCTTATTATGCTCTATAGCTCACCATTGTTTATTGCACTCTATAGCTCACCATTATTTATAGCGCTCTTATGGAGGTCTATAGCTCGCCATTATTTATCACGCTCTTATCGCGCTCTATAACTCGCCATTGTTTATTGTGCTGTTATTGCGCTATATATCCGCTCTCATTGTACTCTAATTGCCTACTAATTGAACTCTGTAGCTCGCTATTGTTTAATGTGCTCTTATCGTGCTCTTATCATGGTCTTATCGCCCTCCTATAATGCTGTATAGCTCGCCATTGTTTATTGCTCTCTATAGCTCACTATTATTTATGGCGCTCTTATTGCGCTCTTATTGCGGTCTATAGCCTGCCATTGTTTATCGCGCTCTTATGGCACTCTATAGCTCACCATTATTTATAGCACTCTTATGGCATTCTATAACTCGCCATCACTCATCATTGTATATCGAGCTCTATAGCTTGCCATTGTTTATTGCTCTCTATAGCTCTCTATCACTCGCCATTATTTATCGCGCTCTATAGCTCACCATTATTTATCGTGCTCTATAGCTTGCCATTCTTTATCGTACTCTATAGCTCACCATTGTTTATCGTGCTCTTATTGCACTCTTATCGCGCTGTATAGCTCACCATCACTCGCCATTGATTATCACGCTCTGATGGCGCTCTACAGCTCACCATCACTTGCCATTGTTTATTGTGCCCTTATGGCACTCTATAGCTTGCTATTGTTTATCGTGCTCTTATTGCGCTTTTATTATGCTCTTATTGCACTCTTATTGCACTCTTATTCTGCTCTATAGCTTGACATTGTTTATCGCACTCTTATCGTGCTCTTATGGTGCTCTATAGCTTGACATTGTTTATCGCGCTCTTATCGTGCTCTTATGGCGCTCTACAGCTCGCCATCACTTGCCATTGTTTTTCATGCTCTTATCGTGCTCTTATTATGCTCTATAGTTCACCATTGTTAATTGCACTTTATAGCTCATGATCACTCGCAATTGTTTATCATGCCCTTATGGCGCTCTACAGCTCACCATCACTCGCCATTGTTTATCGTGCTCTTATGTGCTCTTAATGGCGAGTGATGGCGAGCTATAGAGCGCGTTAAGAGCGCGATAAATAATGGTGAGCTATAGACAGCCATAAGAACGTGATAAGAGCGCGATAAATAATGGTGAGTTATTGAGCGTATTAAAAGTGCAATAAGAGTGCGATAAACAATGACGAGTGATGGCGAGCTATAGAGCGCAATGTTTATCGCACTCTTATTGCACTTTTAATGCGCTCAATAACTCACCATTATTTATCGCGCTCTTATCACGTTCTTATGGCTGCTATAGCTCACCATTATTTATCACGCTCTTAACGCGCTCTATAGCTCGCCATCACTCACCATTGTTTATCATGCTCTTATGGTGCTCTACAGCTCTCCATCACTAACCATTGTTTATCGTGCTCTTATTGCACTCTTATTGCGCTCAATAGCTCGCCATCACTCGCCATTGTTTATCGCGCGCTTATTGCACTCGTATTGCACTCTTATTGCCCTCAATAGCTCGCCATTCCTTATCTCGCTCTTATCGTTCTCTATAGCTCGCGATTGTTTATTTTGCTCCTACTGCACTCTTATCGCGCCTCTATAGCTCGCCATCACTCGCGCTCTGATGGCGCTCAACAGCTCATCATCACTCGTCGTTGTTTACTGTGCTCTTATTGCGCTTTTATTTTGCTCTTATTGCGCTCTACAGCTCGCCATCACTCGCCATTGTTTATCGCACTCTTATCACGCTCTATAGCTCGCCATTATTTATTGCACTTTTATTGCACTGTATATGCGCTCTAATTCGCTCTAATTGCGCTCTTATTGCACTCTGTAGCTCGCCATTGTTTAATGCGCTCTTACCATGCTCTTATTGCCCTCTTATTATGCTTTATAGCTCACCATTGTTTATTGCACTCTATAGCTCACCATTGTTTATCGTGCTCTTATTGCACTCTTATCGCGCTCTATAGCTCACCATCACTCGCCATTGATTATCACGCTCTGATGGCGCTCTACAGCTCACCATCACTCGCCATTGTTTATTGTGCCCTTATGGCACTCTATAGCTTGCTATTGTTTATCGTGCTCTTATTGCGCTTTTATTACGCTCTTATTGCACTCTTATTGTGCTCTATAGCTTGCCATTATTTATCGCGCTCTTATCGCCCTCTTATGGTGCTCTATAGCTTGACGTTGTTTATCGCACTCTTATCGTGCTCTCATGGTGCTCTATAGCTTGACATTGTTTATCACGCTCTTATCGTGCTCTTATGGCACTCTACAGCTCGCCATTACTTGCCATTGTTTTTCATGCTCTTATCGTGCTCTTATTATGCTCTATAGTTCGCCATTGTTAATTGCACTTTATAGCTCGTGATCACTCGCAATTGTTTATCATGCCCTTATGGCTCTCTTATTGCGCTCTATAGCTCGCCATCACTCGCCATTGTTTATCGCACTCTTATTGCACTTTTAATGCGCTCAATAACTCACCATTATTTATCGCGCTCTTATCATGTTCTTATGGCTGTCTATAGCTCACCATTATTTATCACGCTCTTAACGCGCTCTATAGCTCGCCATCACTCACTATTGTTTATCGTGCTCTTATGGTGCTCTACAGCTCTCCATCACTAACCATTGTTTATCGTGCTCTTATGCGCTCTTATTGCACTCTTATTGTGCTCAATAGCTCGCTATCACTCGCCATTGTTTATCGCACGCTTATTGCACTCGTATTGCACTCTTATTGCCCTCAATAGCTCGCCATTCCTTATCTCGCTCTTATCGTTCTCTATAGCTCGTGATTGTTTATTTTGCTCCTATTGCACTCTTATCGCGCTCTATAGCTCGCCATCACTCGCCATCGATTATCGCGCTCTGATGGCGCTCAACAGCTCATCATCACTCGCCGTTGTTTATTGTGCTCTTATTGCGCTCTTATTTTGCTCTTATTGCACTCTTATTTCACTCTTATTGCGCTCTACAGCTCGCCATCACTCGCCATTGTTTATCGCACTCTTATCACGCTCTATAGCTCGCCATTGTTTATTGCGCTCTTATCACGCTCAATAGCTCGCCATTGTTTATAGCAGACCTTACTTGCTCTGTAGCTCGCCATTGTTTATTGCGCTGTTATGGCATTCTTATTGCACTCTTATTGCGTTCTTATTGCACTCTTAGTGCGCTCTATAGCTCACCATTATTTATCGCGCTCTTCTCGCGTTCTTATGGCGGTCTATAGCTCACCATTATTTATCGTGCTCTTATCGCGCTCTATAGCTAGCCATCACTTGCCATTGTTTATCGTGCTCTTGTGCTCTAGAGCTCGCTATCACTCGCCATTGTTTATCGTGCTCTTATGGTGCTCCACTGCTCGCGCTCTTATTGCACTCTTATTACCCTCAATAGCTCGCCATTGCTTATCGCGCTCTTATCATGCTCTATAGCACGCTATTGTTTATTGTGCTCTTATTGCACTCTTATCGCGCTCAATAGCTCGCCGTTGTTTATAGCACTCTTATCTCGCTCTATATCCCACCATTGTTTATTGCGCTGTTATTGCATTCTTATTGCACTCTTATTGCTCTCTAATTGTGCTCTTATTGCGCTCTTATTGAACTTTTATTGCCCTCTTATTGCACTCTTAGTGCGCTCTATCGCTCACCATTATTTAACGCTCTCTTATCGCGCGCTATAGCTCGCCATCATTCGCCATTGTTCATTGTGCTCTTATGATGCTCTACAGCTCGCCATCAGTCATCATTGTTTATTGTGCTTTTATGGCGCTCTACTGCTCGCGCTCTTATTGCATTTTTATTGCACTCTTATTGCCCTCAATAGCTCGCCATTGCTTATCGCGCTCTTATTGTGCTCCATAGCTCCCCATTGTTTATTGTGCTCCTATTGCACTCTTATCACGCTCTATAGCTCGCCATCACTTGCCATTGATTATCGCGCTCTGATGGTGCTCTACAGCTCATCATCACTCGCCGTTGTTTATTGTGCTCTTATTGCTCTCTTATTGCACTCTTATTGCACTCCATAGCTCACCATTATCTATCGCGCTCTTATTGCGCTATTATGGAGCTTTATAACTCGCCATTGCTTATCGCGCTCTATAGCTCACCTTTGTGTATCGCGCTCTGCAGCTTGTCATTGTTTATCATGCCCTATAGCTCGCCATTGTTTATCGCACTGTTATGGTGCTCTACAGCTCGCCATTGTTTGTTGCGCTTTTATTGCACTGTATATGCGCTCTAATTTGCTCTAATTGCGCTCTTATTGCACTCTGTAGCTCGCCATTGTTTAATGCGCTCTTATCATGCTCTTATTGCCCTCTTATTATGCTCTATAGCTCGCAATTGTTTATAGCACTATTATTGCGCTCTTATCACGCTCTATAGCTCGCCAATGTTTTTAACGCGCTTTTATCACGCTATTATCATGCTCTATAATTCGCCATTGTTTATCATGCTCTTATCGCACTCTGTAGCTCGCCATTGTTTACCGTTCTCTTACCGCGCTTTTACCATGCTATTATCGGCGAGTGATGTAGAGCGCCATAAGAGCACGATCAATAATGGCGAGCTATGGAGCGCGAAAAACAATGGTGAGTGATGGCGAGCTATAGAGCGCGATAAACAATGGCGAGCTATAGAGCGCGATAAACAATGGCGAGCTATAGAGCGTGATAAAAAATGGCAAGCTATAGAGCGCGATAAACAATGTACAACGCCATGTTTATCGCGCTCTATAACTCGCCATCACTCACCATTGTTTATTGTGCTCTATAGCTCGCCATTGTTTATTGCACTCTTATTGCACTCTTATTGCACCCTTATTGCACTCTTATGGCGCTCTTTAGCTCACCATTGTTAATCGCGCTCTTATTGCGCACTTATGGAGCTCTATACCTTGCCATCACTCGCCGTTGTTTATCATGCTCTTAATAGTGAGTGATGGCAAGCTGAAGAGTGCCATGTTTATCATGCTCTTATTGCGCTCTACAGCTCGGCATCACTCGCGTTTGTTTATCGTGCTCTTATCACGCTCTATAGCTTGCTATTGTTTATCGAGATCAATAGCTTTTCATTGTTTGTCGCGCTCTATAGCTCGCTATTGTTTATTGCGCTGTTTTTGTGCTTTTATTGTGCTCTTATTGTGCTCTTATTGCACTCTTATTGCGATCAATATCAGCCATTCAGTTATGCGCTCCACAGCTGACCATTGTTTATCGCACTCTTATTGCACTCTATAGCTCGCCTTTGTTTATCGTGCTCTTATTGCGCTCTCTAGCTCACCATTGTTTAGTTCGCTCATATTCTGCTGTTGCTTGCCATTGTTTATCACGCTGTTATAACGCTCTTACAGCGCTCTACATCACTCGCCATTGTTTATCGTTCTCTTATTGCGCTCTATAGCTCGCAATTGTTTATTGCGCTGTTATTGCAGTCTTATTGCACTCTTTCTGCACTCTTATTGCGCTCTTATTGCACTCCTATTGCATTTTTTTTGCACTGTTATTGCGCTCTATAGCTCACCCTTATTTATCGCGCTCTTCTCGCGTTCTTATGGCGGTCTATAGCTTACCGTTATTTATTGCGCTCTTATCGCGCTCTGTAGATCGCTATCACTCGCCATTGTTTATCGTGCTCTTATGGTGCTCTACAGCTTGCCATCAGTCGCGATTGTTTATTGTGCTCTTAGGGCGCTCAACTGCTCGCCATCACTCGCCATTGCTTATCTCGCTGTTATCGCACTCTTATTGCGCTCTTCTTGTGCTCTTATTGCACTCTTATCGCGCTCTACAGTTCACCATCTCTCGCCATTGTTTATCACGCTTTTCATGCACACTCATGGCGCTCTACATCATTCGCCATTGTTTATCGCGCTTTTATTGTGCTCTATAGCTAGCTATTTTATATCGCGCTCTATAGCTTGCCATTGTTTATTGCGCTCTATAGGTCGCCATTGTTTATCGCGCTCTTATCGTGCTCTATAGCTTGCCGTTATTTATCGCCCTCTTATGGCGCTCTATATCACTCTCCACCACTCACCATTGTTTTTCGTGCTCTTATGGCACTCTACAGCTTGCCATTACTCGCCATTGTTTATCGCACTCTTATCGTCCTCTATAGCTCTCCATCACTCACCATTTTATATAACGCCCCTGTGGCGATCTACAGCTCGCCATCACCCGCCATTGTTTATCGCACTCTTATCGGGCTCTATAGCTTGACATTGTCTATCGAGCTCTAGCTCGCCATTGTTTATAGCACTCAGCGCAATAAACAATGGTGAGCTATAGAGCGCGATAAGAGCGAGATAAGAGTGCTATAAACAATGGCGAGCTAGAGCTCGATACACAATGGCAAGCTATAGACATTGCGCTGTAATTTTGCTCTTATTGCACTCTATAGCTCGCCATTGTTTAATGAGCTCTTATCCTGCTCTTATCGCCCTCTTATTATGGTCTATAGCTCGCCATATTTTATTGCACTCTTATTGCACTCTTATCGCATTCTATAGCTCACCATCACTCGCCATTGTTTTATCGTGCTCTTATGGCGCTCTACAGCTCACCATCACTCCCCATTGTTTATCGTGCTCTTATGGTGCTCTACAGCTTGCCATCAGTCGCGATTGTTTATTGTGCTCTTAGGGCGCTCAACTGCTCGCCATCACTCGCCATTGCTTATCTCGCTGTTATCGCACTCTTATTGCGCTCTTCTTGTGCTCTTATTGCACTCTTATCGCGCTCTACAGTTCACCATCTCTCGCCATTGTTTATCACGCTTTTCATGCACACTCATGGCGCTCTACATCATTCGCCATTGTTTATCGCGCTTTTATTGTGCTCTATAGCTAGCTATTTTATATCGCGCTCTATAGCTTGCCATTGTTTATTGCGCTCTATAGGTCGCCATTGTTTATCGCGCTCTTATCGTGCTCTATAGCTTGCCGTTATTTATCGCCCTCTTATGGCGCTCTATATCACTCTCCACCACTCACCATTGTTTTTCGTGCTCTTATGGCACTCTACAGCTTGCCATTACTCGCCATTGTTTATCGCACTCTTATCGTCCTCTATAGCTCTCCATCACTCACCATTTTATATAACGCCCTGTGGCGATCTACAGCTCGCCATCACCCGCCATTGTTTATCGCACTCTTATCGGGCTCTATAGCTTGACATTGTCTATCGAGCTCTAGCTCGCCATTGTTTATAGCACTCAGCGCAATAAACAATGGTGAGCTATAGACGCGATAAGAGCGAGATAAGAGTGCTATAAACAATGGCGAGCTAGAGCTCGATACACAATGGCAAGCTATAACATTGCGCTGTAATTTTGCTCTTATTGCACTCTATAGCTCGCCATTGTTTAATGAGCTCTTATCCTGCTCTTATCGCCCTCCTTATTATGGTCTATAGCTCGCCATATTTTATTGCACTCTATTGCACTCTTATCGCATTCTATAGCTCACCATCACTCGCCATTGTTTATCGGCTCTTATGGCGCTCTACAGCTCACCATCACTCCCCATTGTTTATCGTGCTCTCATCGTGCCTTATCGCGCTCTATAGCTCGCCATTACTCGCCACTGTTTATCGTGTTCTTATCGTGCTCTTATCGCTTCTGTACTCACCATTGCTATATCGCCCTATTGCCTCTATAGTTCGCAATTGTTTGGCTGTTTGCATTCTTATTGCACTCTATCTGCCTCTTTCTGCACTTTATCGCTCTTATGCACTCCTATTGCATTTTTTTGCACTGTTAGTGCCTCTAAGCTCACCTATTATCCGCTCTTCTGCTTCTTATGGGTTATGCCACGTATTTATTGCGCTTATCGCGCTCTATACTCGCTATCATGCATTTTGCTCTAGGCTCTACACTTGCATCGTCCAATTGTTTATGTGTCTAGAGCGCTACTGCTCATCACTCGCATGCTATCCACTGTTATCGCACTCTATGCGCTCTTCTTGCTCTATGCATCTACGCGCTCTACAGTTACATCTCTCGCCATTTTATCGTGCTTTTCATGACATATGCGCCTTATTCGCCAGTTTATCGCTTTTATTGTGCTCTGTAGCTCGCATTTTATATCGCGCTCTATAGCTTGCCATGTTTTATTGCGCTCTATAGCTCGCCATTGTATATCGTGCTCTTATCGTGCTCTATAGCTTGCCGTTATTTATCGCCCTCTTATGGCGCTCTATATCACTTCCACCACTCACCATTGTTTTTCGTGCTCTTATAGCGCTCTACAGCTCGCCATCACTCGCCATTGTTTATCGCACTCTTATCGTCCTCTATAGCTCTCCATCACTCACCATTTAATATAACGCCCCTGTGGCGCTCTACAGCTCGCCATCACTCGCCATTGTTTATAGGGCTCTATAGCTTGCCATTGTCTATCGAGCTCTAGCTTGCCATTGTTTATAGCACTCTTAGCGCAATAAACAATGGCGAGCTATAGAGCGCGATAAGAGCGAGATAAGAGTGCTATAAACAATGGCGAGCTAGAGCTCGATACACAATGGCAAGCTATAGACATTGCGCTGTAATTTTGCTCTTATCGCACTCTATAGCTTGCCCTTGTTTATTGCGCTCTAATTGTGCTCCAATTGTGCTCTAATTGCGCTCTAATTGCACCCTTATTGCACTCTTAGGCTGGTTTCACACTGCGGTCAGATCAGGTCAGATCAGGTCAGGTTTTGTGTGCCAAAACCAGGAGTGACTCCAAAACCTAGAACATGTGTCAATCTTTCAATTATACTTTTTCTCTGCAAGTTCCTCTCCTGGTTTTGAAACACAAAACCTGACCTGATCTGACCTGATCTGACCGCAGTGTAAAACCAGCCTTATCGAGCACTATATAGCTCACCAATATTTATCGCGCTCTTATCGCGCTCTATACCTTGCCATTGTTTATCGTGCTCTTATCACGCTCTATAGCTTCCTATTGTTTATCGCGCTCAATAGCTCTCCATTGTTTAATTCGTTTATTGCACTCTTTTTGCGCTCTTTGTGCTCTTATTGTGCTCTTATTGCACTCTAGTTCACCATTGTTTATCGCACTATTATCGCGCTTTGTAGCTCGCCATTGTTTAACACGCTGTTATCGTGCTCTTATGGCGCTCTACTGCTCGCCTTCACTCGCCATTGTTTATCGCGCTCTTATCGCGTTCTATAGCTTGCAATTGTTTATCGTGCTCTATGGCTCGCCATTGTTTATTGCGCTCCAATTGTGCTCTAATTGTGCTCTAATTGAGTTCTAATTGCACTCTTATTGCACTCTTATTGAGCACTATAACTCACCATTATTTATCGCGCTCTATAGCTCACCATTATATATCGAGCTCTTATCGTGTTCTATAGCACACCATTAATTATCGCTCCTTTATCACGCTCTATAGCTCACCATTGTTTATCGCGCTCTTATTGCGCTCTTTAGCTCACCATCACTCGCCATTGTTTATCGTGCTCTTATGGTGCTCTACAGCTCGCCATTGTTTAATGCGCTCTATAGCTCGCCATTGTTTTTTGCTTTCTATAGCTTGCCATTGTTTATCGCACTCTTATGGAGCTCTATAACTCGCCATTGTTTATCGTGCTCTATAGCTCGCCATTGTTTATCGTGCGCTATAGCTCACCATTGTTTATTGCACTCTATAGCTCGCCATTGTTTATCGCGCTCTATAGCTCGCCATTGATTATCGCGCTCTATAACTCGCCATTGTTTATCGCGCTCTTATGGAGCTCTATAACTCGCCATAACTCGCCATTGCTTATCGTGCTCTTATTGCCCTCTATAGCTCGTCATTGTTAATTGTGCTCTATAGCTTTCCATTGTTTATCGTGCTCTATAGCTCACCATTGTTTATCGTGCTCTATAGCTCACTATTGTTTATTGCGCTCTATAGCTCACCATTGTTTATCGTGCTCTATAGCTTGCCATTGTTTATCGCGCTCTTATGGAGCTCTATAACTCGTTATCATTTGCCATTGTTTATCGCGCTCTTATCGCGCTCAATAGGTTGACATAGTTTTTCGCGCTCTTATCACGCTCTATAGCTCGCCATTGTTTATTGTGCTCTATAGCTCGCCATCACTCGCCATTGTTTATCGTGCTCTTATTGCACTCTTATTGCACTCCTATCGTGCTCTATAGCTCGCCATTGTTTATCGTGCTCTTATCGCAATCTATAACTAACCATTGTTTATAGCACTCTTATGGCGCTCTATAGCCCGCCATTGTTTATCGCTCTCTATAGCTCACTATTATTTATTGCGCTCTATAGCTCACTATTGTTTATCCCTCTCTTATCGCGCTCCTATGGAGCTCTATAACTCGCCATCACTTGCCATTGTTTATCGCGCTCTTGGCGAGCTATAGAGCGCGATATCACTCGCCATGTTTTATCATGCACTTAAGGCGCTCTAAAGCTCTGCATCACTCGCGAGTGTTTATCACTCTCTTATCGCGCTATATAGCTCACCATTACTCGCCATTGTTTATCACGCTCTTATCGTGCTTTTATCGCACTCTGTAGCTCGCCATTGCTTATTGCGCTCTTATTGTGTTCTTATTGAACACTTATTGCACTCTATAGCTCACCATTGTTTATTTTGCTCTTATCGTGCTCTATAGCTCGCTATCACTCGCCCTTGTTTATCTTGGCCTTATCGTGCTTTTATCGCACTCTATAGCTCGCCATTGTTTAATGCTCTCTTATCGAGCTCTATAGCTTGCCATTGTTTATCACGCTCTATAGCTCACCATTGTTTATCGCGTTTTGTAGCTCGCCATCACTCGCCATTGTTTATCACGCTCTTATTGTTCTTTTATTGCACTCTGCAGTTTGCCATTGCTTATTGCGCTCTTATTGCACACTTATTGTGCTCTATAGCTCACCGTTGTTTATCACGCTCTATAACTCACCATTATTTATCGCGCTCTTGTTGCGCTCTGTAGCTCGCCATTGTTTATCGCGCTCTACATCACTCGCCATTGTTTATCACGCTCTTATGGCGCTCTATACCTCGCCATTGTTTATCTATCGCACTCTCATCATGCTCTATAGCCTGCCATTGTTTATTGATCTCTAGAGCTCACCATTATTTATCACGCTCTTATGGCGCTCTATAGCTCGCCATTATTTATTGCGCTCTTATCGTGCTCTATAGCACACCATTATTTATCATGCTCTTGTCACGCTCTGTAGCTCGCCATTGTTTATCACGCTCTTATTGTGCTCTATAGCTCACCATCACTCACGATTGTTTATCGTGCTCTTATGGCACACTACAGCTTGCTATTGTTTAATGTGCTCTATAGCTCGCCATTGTTTATTGCGTTCTATAGATCGCCATTGTTTATCTCGCTCTTATGGAGCTCTATAACTCGCCATCACTCGCCATTGTTTATCGTGCTCTTATCGCGCTCTATAGCTCGTCATTGTTTAATGCACTCTTATCATCCTCTATAGATCGCCTATGTTTATCTTGCTCTATAGCTCGCCATTGTTTATAGCGCTCTATAGCTCGCCATTGTTTATCGTGCTCTTATCATGCTCTATAACTCACCATCACTCGCCATTGTTTATTGTGATCTTATGGCGCTCTACAGCTGGCCATCACTCGCCATTGTTTATCACGCTCATATCGCGCTCTATAGTTTGCCATTGTTTATCGCGCTCTTAGCGCAATAACAGCGCAATAAACAATGGCTAGCTATAGAGTGCGCAGTTATTGCGCTGCTATTGTGCTGTTATTGCGCTCTTAGTGAAATAACAGTGTAATAAGAATGCAATCTTATCACTCTCAATAGCTCGCCATTGTTTATCGTGCTCTCATGGCGGTCTATAGCTCACCATTATTTACCGTGCTCTTATCATGCTCTATAACTCACCACCACTCGCCATTGTTTATTGCGCTCTTATCATGCTCTATAGTTCGTCATCACTTGCCATTGTTTATCGTGCTCTTAAGGCACTCAACAGCTCACCTTCACTCACCATTGCTTATCATGCTCTTATTATGCTCTATAACTCACCATCACTCGCCATTGTTTATTGCGCTCTTATCATGCTCTATAGCTCACCATTGTTTATCGCGCTCTTATGGTGCTCTATGACTCACCATCACTCGCCGTTGTTTATCACGCTCTACATCACTCGCCATCACTCACCATTGTTTATCACCCCCTTATGGCGCTCTACAGCTTGCCATCACTCGCCATTGTTTATCGCGCTCTATATCTTGCCATTGTTTATTGCGCTCTAATTGCAGTCTAATTGCGGTCTAATTGTGCTCTAATTGCACTCTAATTGCACTCAATAGCTCAACATTGTTTAATGCGCTCTTATCGTGCTCTTATTATGCTCTATAGCGCGCCATTGTTAATCGCGCTCTATAGCTCGCCATCACTCGCCATTGTTTATCATGCTCTTATCTCACTCTTTAGCTCACTATTGTTTATTGCGCTCTTATTGTGCCCTTATTGCGCCCTTAATGCGCCCTTATTGCGCGCTATGGCTCACCATCTTTTATCGTGCTCTTATCGCACTCTTATCGCAGTCTACAGCCCACCATTGTTCATCGCGCTCTATAGCTCACAATTATATATCGAGCTCTTATCGCGTTTTATAGCACACCATTATTTATCGCTCCTTTATCACGCTCTATAGCTCGCCATTGTTTATTGTGCTCTTACAGAGCTCTATAACTCGCCATCACTCGCCATTGTTTATCGTGCTCTTATTGCGCTCTGCAGCTCATCATTGTTTATCGTGCTCTATAGCTCACCATTGTTTATTGCGCTCTATAGCTCACCATTGTTTATCACGCTCTATAGCTCGCCATTGATTATCGTGCTCTATAGCTTGCCATTGCTTATCGCTCTCTTATGGAGCTCTATAACTCGCCATTGTTTTTTGTGCTCTTATTGCGCTCTCTAGCTCGTTATTGTTTATCGTGCTCTATAGCTTTCCATTGTTTATCGTGCTCTATAGCTCACCATTGTTTATTGCACTCTATAGCTCACCATTGTTTATCGCACTCTATAGCTCGCCATTGTTTATCGCGCTCTTATGGAGCTCTATAACTGCTATCATTTGCCATTGTTTATCGCGCTCTTATCATGCTCTATAGCTCGCCATTGTTTATTGTGCTCTATAGCTCGCCATCACTCGCCATTGTTTATCGTGCTCTTATTGCACTTTATATGCACTCCTATCGTGCTCTATAGCTCGCCATTGTTTATCGTGCTCTTATCGCAATCTATAACTAACCATTGTTTATAGCACTCTTATGGCGCTCTATAGCCCGCCATTGTTTTGTGCTCTTATTGCGCTCTATAGCTCGCCATTGTTTATCGCTCTCTATAGCTCACTATTATTTATTGCGCTTTATAGCTCACTATTGTTTATATCCCTCTCTTATTGCGCTCCTATGGAGCTCTATAACTCGCCATCACTCGCCATTGTTTATTGCGCTCTTGGCGAGCTATAGAGCGCAATATCACTCGCCATTGTTTATCGTGCACTTATGGCGCTTTACAGCTCTCCATCACTCGCGAGTGTTTATCACTCTATTATCGCTCTATATAGCTCACCATTACTCGCCATTGTTTATCACGCTCTTATCGTGCTTTTATCGCACTCTGTAGCTCGCCATTGCTTATTGCGCTATTATTGCGCTCTTATTGTGCTCTTATTGCACACTTATTGCACTCTATAGCTCACCATTGTTTATTGTGCTCTTATCGTGCTCTATAGCTCGCTATCACTCGTCTTTGTTTATCTTGGTCTTATCATGCTTTTATCGCACTCTATAGCTCGCCATTGTTTAATGCTCTCTTATCGAGCTCTATAGCTTGCCATTGTTTATCACGCTCTATAGCTCGCCATTGCTTATCGCGCTGTATAGCTCACAATTGTTTAACGTGCTCTGTAGCTCGCCATCACTCACCATTGTTTATCACGCTCTTATTGTTCTTTTATCGCACTCTGCAGCTTGCTATTGCTTATTGCGCTCTTATTGCACACTTATTGTGCTCTATAGCTCACCGTTGTTTATCGAGCTCTATTGCTCGCCATTGTTTATCGCACTCATATGGCGCTATACATCACTCACCATAGTTTATCGCGCTCTCATCGTGCTCTATTGCCCGCCATAGTTTATTGCTCTCTATAGCTAACCATTATTTATCGTGCTCTATAGCTCACCATTATTTATCGCGCTCTTATCGCGCTCTATAGCACACCATTATTTATCGCGCTCTTGTCATGGTCTGTAGCTCGCCATTGTTTATCGCGCTCTATAGCTCGCCATTGTTTATCACGCTCTTATGGCGCTCTTCATCACTTGCCATTGTTTATCGCACTCTTATGGCGCTCTATAACTTGCCATTGTTTATCACGCTCTTATGGTGCTCTTCATCACTTGCCATTGTTTATCACGCTCTTATGGCGCTCTTCATCACTTGACATTGTTTATCGCGCTCTCATCGTGCTCTATAGCCCGCCATTGTTTATTGCTCTCTATAGCTCACCATTATTTATCGTGCTCTTATGGCGCTCTATAGCTCACCATTATTTATTGTGCTCTTATCACGCTCTATAGCACACCATTATTTATCATGCTCTTGTCACGCTCTGTAGCTCGCCATTGTTTATCGCGCTCTTATGGAGCTCTATAACTCGCCATCACTCACCATTGTTTATCGTGCTTTTATCGCGCTCTATAGCTCTTCATTGTTTAATGCACTCTTATCGTCGTCTATAGATCGCCATTATCTTGCTCTAAAGCTCGCCATTGTTTAATGCGCTCTATAGCTCGCCATTGTTTGTCGTGCTCTTATCGTGCTCTATAGCTTGCCCTTGTTTATCGCGCTCTTATGGAGATCAACAGCTCGTCATCACTCACCATTGTTTATCGTTCTTTAATAGTGCTCTTATCGCGCTCTTATCGTGCTCTATAGCTTGACATCACTCACCATTTTTTATCGTGCTCTTATTGTGCTCCTATTGCGCTCTTATTGCACTCTTATCACTCTCAATAGCATGCCATTGTTTATGGAGCTCTTATCGTTCTCTTATTGCGCTATTTAGCTCACTATTGTTTATCGCGCTCTTATGGCGCTCTATCACTCGACATCACTCGCAATTGTTTATTGCACTCTTATTGCACTCTTATCGCGCTCTACAGCTCGTCATTGTTTTTCAAGCTCTATAGCTCACCATTATTTATCGTGCTCTATAGCTCACCATTTTTTATCATGCTCTTATCGTGCTCTTTTTGAAGTCTATAGCTCACCATTTTTTAGCGTGCTCTTAGGGCGCTCTGTAGCTCGCCATCACTCGCCATTGTTTATCACGCTCATATCATGCTCTATAGTTTGCCATTGTTTATCGCGCTCTTAGCGCAATAACAGCGCAATAGCCAATGGCTAGCTATAGAGTGCACAGTTAATGTGCTGTTATTGTGCTGTTATTGCGCTCTTAGTGCACTAACAGTGTAATAAGAATGCAATCTTATCGCTCTCAATAGCTTGCCATTGTTTATCGTGCTCTTATGGCGGTCTATAGCTCTCCATTATTTACCGTGCTCTTATCATGCTCTATAACTCACCACCACTCACCATTGCTTATTGCGCTCTTATCATGCTCTGTAGTTCGTCATCACTTGCCATTGTTTATCGTGCTCTGTAGTTCGTCATCACTTGCCATTGTTTATCGTGCTCTTAAGGCACTCAACAGCTCACCTTCACTCATCATTGCTTATCATGCGCTTATCATGCTCTATAACTCACCATCACTCGTCATTGTTTATTGCGCTCTTATCATGCTCTATAGCTCGCCATTGTTTATCGCGCTCTTATGGCGCTCTATAACTCCCCATCACTCGCCATTGTTTATCGCGCTCTACATCACTCGCCATCACTCACCATTGTTTATCACGCTCTATATCTTGCCATTGTTTATTGCGCTCTAATTACAGTCTAATTGCGGTCTAATTGCAGTCTAATTATGCTCTAATTGCGCTGTAATTGCACTCAATAGCTCAACATTGTTTAATGCGCTCTTATTGTGCTCTTATCATGCTCTATAGCGCGCCATTGTTAATTGCGCTCTATAGCTCGCCATCACTCGCCATTGTTTATCATGCATCTCACTCTTTAGCTCACTTTTGTTTATTGCGCTCTTATTGCGCACTTATTGCGCTCTTATTGTGCTCTATGGCTCACCATCTTTTATCGTGCTCTTATCGCACTCTTATGGCGGACTACAGCCCACCATTATTCATCGCGCTCTGTTTTTGCACTGTTTTTGCACTCTTTTTGCACTCTTTTTGCACTCTTTTTGCACTCTTTTTGCACTCTTTTTGCACTCTTTTTGCACTCTTATTACACTCTTATCACACTCTATAGCTCACCAATGTTTACTGCGCTCTTATTGCGCTCTATAGCTCACCATTGTTTATTGCGCTCTAATTGCGCTCTGTAGCTCACCATTTTTTATTGTGCTCTTATCGCACTCTTATGGCAGTTTATAGCTCACCATTATTTATCGCGCTCTATAGCTCACCATCACTCGTCATTGTTTATCGTGCTTTTATCGCACTCTGTAGCTCGCCATTGTTTATCACGCTCTTATTGCGCTCTACAGGTCGCCATTGTTTATCGCGCTCTATAGCTCGCCATCACTCGACATTGTTTACCGTGCTCTTATAGCGCTCTTATCACGCTTTTATGGCACTCTATAGCTCATTATTATTTATCGCGCTCTATAGCTTGCCATTGTTTATCACGCTCTATAGTTCGCCATCACTCACCGTTGTTTATTGTGCACTATAGCTTGCCATGATTCACCATTATTTATCGTGCTCTATAGCTCACCATTGTTTATCGCGCTCTTATCGCACTCTTATTGCACCTTTATTGTGCTCTATAGCTTGCCATTGTTTATCACGCTCTTATCTCTTATAGCGCTTTACAGCTTGCCATCACTTGCCATTGTTTATTGTGCTCTTATCGTGCTCTTATTATGCTCTATAGCTTGCCATTGTTAATTGCGCTCTATAGCTCGCCATCACTTGCCATTGTTTATCGCGCTCTTATCTCACTCTTTAGCTCACTATTGTTTATTGGGCTCTTATTGCACTCTATAGCTCACCATTGTTTATCGCTCTCTTATTGAGCTATTATCATGCTCTATAGTGCGCCATTGTTTATTTCTCTTTTATCGCACTCTGTAGCTCGCCATTGTTTATTGCGCTTATACTGCGCTCATATCGGTGAACGATGTAGAGCGCTATAAGAGCGCGATAAACAATGGCGAGTTAAAGAGCACGATAAACAAGGTGAGCTATAGAGCGCGATAAACAATGGCGAGGTATAGAGGACGATAAACAATGGCGAGTGATGTAGAGCACCATGTTTATCGCGCTCTACAGCTCGCCATTACTCACCATTGTTTATTGTGCTGTTATAACGCTCTATAGCTCGCCATCACTCACCATTGTTTATCACACTCTATAGCTCGCCATTGTTTATCACACTCTTATTGCACTCTTAATGCACTCTTAAGGCGTTCTACATCACTTGCCATTGTTTATCGTGCTCTTATGGCGCTCTACAGCTCGCCATCACTCGCCATTTTTTATCGTGCTGTTATCACACTCTTTAGCTAGCCATCACTCGCCATTGTTCATCGCGCTTTTATCGCACTCTATAGCTTGCTATTGTTTATGGCTCTCAATAGCTCTCCATTGTTTAATGCGCTCTTGTCGCGCTTCTATCATGCTCTATAGCTTTCCATTGTTATATCACGCTATTATCGCGCTCTTTTGGAGCTCTATAACCCGCCATCACTCGCCGTTGTTTATTGTGCACTTAATGGCGAGTGATGGCGAGCTCTAGAGCGCCATGTTTATCATGCTCTTATTGCGCTCTTTAGCTCGCCATTGTTTAATGCACTCTTATGGCGTTCTACATCACTTGCCATTGTTTATCATGCTCTTATGGCGCTCTACAGCTCGTCATCACTTGCCATTGTTTATCGTGCTGTTATCACGCTCATTAGATCGCCATCACTCGCCATTGTTCATCATGCTTTTATCGCTCTCTATAGCTAGCTATTGTTTATGGCGCTCAATAGCTCTCCATTGTTTAATGCCCTCTTATCGCGCTTCTATCATGCTTTATAGCTTGCCATTGTTTATCGCTCTCTAAAGCTCACCATTGTTTATTGCGCTCTTATTGTGCTCTTATTGCGCTCAATAGCTCGCCATTGTGTAATGCGCTCCTATTGCTCTGTTATCGCTCTCTATAGCTTGAAATTGTTTATCGCGCTCTTATTGCACTCTTATGGTGCTCTTATTGCACTCTTATTGCGCTCTTATTTATTGCACTTTTATTGCACTCTTATGGAGCTCTATAACTCGCCATCACTCAACATTGTTTATCGCGCTTTTATCGCGCTCTATAGCTCACCATTGTTTATTGTGCTCTAATTGCTGTCTAATTGCACTCAATAGCTCACCATTGTTTTATGCGCTCTTATCGCGCTCTTATTGTGCTCTTATTATGCTCTATAACTCACCATTGTTAATCGCGCTCTATAGCTCGCCATCACTCGCTATTGTTTATCATGCTCTTATCTCACTCTTTAGCTCACTATTGTTTATTGCACTCTTATTGCACTCTTATTGTGCTCTTATTGCGCTCTTATTGCGCTCTATAGCTCACCATTTTTTATTGTGCTCTTATCGCACTCTTATGGTGGTCCATAGCTCACCATTATTTATCATGTTCTATAGCTTGCCATTGCTTATTGCGCTCTTAGTGCGCTCTTAGTGCGCTCTTATTGGACTCTTTTTGCACTGTTATTGCTTTGTTATTGCTTTGTTATTGCACTTTTTGTGCACTCTTATTGCACTCTTATTGCGCTCTATAGCTCACCATTGTTTATCATGCTCTTATGGAGCTCTATATCTTGCCATCACTCACCATTGTTTATCGTTGTCTTTTTGCGCTCTATAGCTCACCATTGTTTTATGCGCTCTTATTGCGCTCTATAGCTCACCATTTTTTATCATGCTCTTATCGCACTCTTGTGGTGGTTTATAGCTCACCATTATTTATCGTGCTCTATAGCTCACTATCAGCCGCCATTGTTTGTCGCGCTCTTATCGTGCTCTATAGCTCACCATCAGTCGCCATTGTTTATCGTGCTCTATAGCTTGCCATCACTCTCTATCTTGTCTTGGGTTCATTCAGTCGGACAAGTATCTGCTTTGCATTAGTGAGGCAGCCGTCCTCTTGGGCTCATGTCGTCATTGCTGACTGAATATTTCCCCATTGTGATGTCATAACACCTCAGTGAGAGCCAGGTACAGGTATTCTAGAACCTTCAGTAGCCAGCTGTCACCCTCGTAACAGGTGACAGCTGGCTACAGATCTTCTAGGACCATCTGTAACAACTATCCTGAGGGCAAGGGCTTGAGTGCTGGCTACAGGTCCTCAAAGACCATCCATGGCAAGCTCTCACCATCAGACTCGATTACAAAACAGTGAGAGCCGGCTATCCAGGTGCCCATGACTTTCTCTATCCAGCTTTCACCCTCTTTATTTCTTTATAAAGATGAGGGCTGGCTACAAGGACTTACAGAACGACCCATAGCAAGCCCTCACCTTCAGGATAGGGGACAGCTGGCTATAGGTCTTCTATGACAATCCGTAGCAAGCCCTCACCATCAGAATAGTTTAGAAAAAGGTGAGGGCTGGCTAAAGGGACTTCTAGGACCATCAGCTGTCACCCTCAGAATGTTTTTAAATAATATCCCACTATGATGTCATAGTACCCCATTTCTCTGTAATACCGCATTATGATGTCAAAATACTCTATTGTGATGTCATAATACTACTAGAGAGGCAGAGTAACTATATCACTTTTTTTATTTGAAAGAAATTAGGCTTGGGCCTAAAATAGCATGTCATGCAAGAAAACTGTTAGAAATGTCACCTATGCCAAGCTCCTTTACTTGTCAGGGTTCAACCTGTGGCGAGAAAAAAAAAAAATTAAATCGTGCAGTATACTATATCAGGCGCCTTTACTCGAGCTGACCAATGGTCAGTAAGCCATTTAAATGAGCCCTTTTGACTGATTAAAGGAGGGTGGAGGAGGTTGTGGGTCCTGTGGAGAGAGCTGAAGGGGGTTTTGGCTTTATGAAAATGCCTTCAACCCTGTAGAGAGGTCTGCGACCCTCTAGAGCAGCCTGTTGCACTGTAAACAGAGCCTGTGTCCCTGTTGAGAGAGATGGAGGGGGTTGTGGCACTGTGGAAAGGCTTATTGCCATGCGGAAAGGACTAGTGACCCTTTGCAAAGGGCCATTGGCTTTGTGAAGGGGGCTGTTGCCCTTTAAAAGTAGCCTGTGGCCCTGTGGAGAGAGCTGGAGGGGGTTGTGGCCTGTGGGAAAGGCCTTTGGCCCTGTGGAGCAGGCTGGAGGGGCCTGTGGAGGGCTCTGTAGTAAGATGGGGGCCAATTAAGTCCTTTACAGTAAACATCTACATTTTCAAGCTTTGTGTCCGATCTGCAACAGTGTTGACTCTAATGTTGCCGAAGTGCAACACAGATTGATTCTTGTGTTGCAAAAGGGCAACATGATGACCTGTGGAGAGAGTTGGAGGGGGTTGTGTCTCTGAGGAAAGGGCCTATGGCTCTGTGGAGAAACTGAAGGGGGTTGTGGCCTTGTGGAAAGTCTTGTGACCCTGTTGAAGGAGTTTGTGGTCCTGTGGAGAGAGCTGGAGACAGTTATGGCCATGTGGAAATTGCAAAGGGCCATTGGCCTTGTGGTGGGGGCTGTTGCCCTGTAAAAGTAGCCTGTGTCCTTGTTGAGAAAGTCAGAAGGGGTTGTGGCCATATGGAAAGGCCTATGAAATAGTGGAAGGGACCTGTGGCCCTGTGGAAAGAGCTGAAGGTGGTTATGGCCCTGTGGAAAGGCCTGTGACCCCGTAGAGGGATCTGTGGCCCTCTAGAGGAGTCTGCGGCCCTGCATATGGGCCTATGGCCCTGTGGAAATGCCAATTGCCCTGCAGGAGGGACCTGTGGCCCTTTGCAAAGGGTCATTAGCTTTGTGGAGGGGGCTGTTGCCTTGTTGAGGGGTCTGTGGCCCTGTGTGATTGTTGATAGCCTGACAAATCATCCCATAAAAACACTTGTGTATTTTTTAAGGATTTTGTTGCTGTAGGATGCTTGCTGACCATTAAAGTGAATGAAAAGGAAACATCTTTAAGCTACAGGATCCTTCAAAAATATGCACGTGTTAAACACTGTGTGGTTACTTACTGATTCATCTTCTCTGCTGCAACTTCAGTGCTCTGACTGGCAGGAGCACTTTTATGGCTACCTGACCTTTAATTATTATGAATTCTAGTTATAAAATGATTGTGCCATTTGAATAATTATCAGAATTGTTTCATCATAGCCATATGACTTCCGCTTTATTTTTATCTCTAAAATAAAAAGTTATTAAAGGGACACTTTCACCAGGCTTTTGACATTTCATCTGACAGCAGCATAATGTAGAGGTAGAAATCCTGATTCCAGCGATGTCACTTATTGAGCTCCTTGCTGTCATTTTGATAAAATTACTGTTTTCTCTGCTGCAGATTTGGCAGCTCCGAAGTATGACTGTACTACTTGAGTAGTCCTCTAATGATAGATCATCGGGAGACTAACAGTGATTTTATGCAAACTGCACTGAGCAGCCTAGTACCTGATACGTCATTGGAATCAGAATCTATTTTTTCCACATTATGGTGCGCTCAGATGAGATGACTAAAACCTATTGACAGAATACCTTTAACACTATTATAAACATTTGTAGTGTTTGTATTAAAGAAAATCTTCTTCCATTTCTTCGAGGGTCCCGTTCACCTTGAATTGTAGAACAACCTAGAACAGAAAAGAAATAAATAAAACATGAATTCAAAACCTTTAACAAGACCAGAACTTTAGTCTTCGAAACACCTTTCTTTCTTAGGAGCCGATCACTGATGTCTTCTTAATCTCTTTAAAGGAAAGAGGAATACATATGTTAAAACAGAAATGTTTATTGTTCAAAGACAGTGAGTATATTCACCAATTACCTGGGCTGTTTCCTTTTCCTCAACTGCATCCCTGTCTTCATGGACCTTATCCTGACCCTAGGTTCAATTGGTGCTCTCTGCCTGATATAAATAATATTACATTTTCTGGGCACTTTGAGCGGTATGCGTTGACAGGTCTGATATGACCAAAGTCTGCTGTGATGTCCTCTAAGTGTGAATGAGAGAAGATATCCAGTTCTACATGCAGACATGCTATACACATCTTCTATTTATCTTAAATATTTAGGGACTGAGGCTCTTTTTGCGATGGAGATATCAGCAATAAATGCCTGTAATATACCGTTCCGCAAACTGTCTACAAGCGTCCGCTACTGAGAGCACTTTTCCCGTTATTGTGCTGAGGGTGCTCGGAAGAACAAGTCATTGTCCATAACATCACAAGCTATGTAGTGGACTTTCAGGGCTACGAGAGCTACTTTCCCGCATTTGAATAAGTCCAATGGTACCGGAGTTTGGTCCATGCTGGTGCCCAAATTCTTGGTCAATATAGAAATGCTGCATATCTCCATGTCGTCCTGGAAGTCCTCTACTTATCTTAAGGTAAAGAATATTTATACCATGTTAGCCAGTAGATAGAAAAATATATTGCAATCTGAGAGTCCTCAGTGGTTGAAACCTTTTTGAGAGTCCTCAGTGGTTGATACCTTTTGGAGGTATCAACCACTGAGGACTCTCAGATTGCAATATATTTTTCTACTTACCTTGAAAGTTTGGGGACAGAGGCTCCTTCTGCACCATGGAAACAGGGGTCAGAATGATAACATGAAAAAATACATTACTGAAAAATGGCCACAAGATACCACCAATGAATGGTTTTCATGGTTTTTGGGCTGTTGCTTTTTGTGGGGAAAAGCCATCGGCCATAAATGTATACAGTGTGTAGAGGAATTTTACGACTACAAGAGCTACCTTGTGTCTTTTCAATCAGATATACAGAATCGGAGTTACCGGAACCTACTGACACCTGCGCATCGGCAGTTTCCAAACTCCTATTAGCTTACTTGATTTAATGATATACACACCTTTGAGTCCTACTACTTAAATTTGACACACTGAGGTCCTGTCTTTCATCCTGGGCACTGTTTTCTTCAGTTTCCTGGACCATTTGCTCCTCTTCTCCATTTCTATCTCCCCTAAAGAGAAGCAGAAGGGAGCAAACAGTTATAATCTCCTATTTCAACTAAATGTTGATAAAATGTAAATGCAGAAGTCTCCTAAAGTTCTCTCTCTGTAATTCCTTTCTGCCATGTCATGTTGGAATGACTGAGGTATTTAGAAAAAAAGATACCTCTCTCTGTTAAATGTGACACGGTCTGTGTCTGACATGTTTTTCCTGCCACCTGACTAGAGATGGATTTAAGTTTGTACCTAGATAGGAATAGAGTAGATCATAAATACATGGCCCAGCATCATTAATGTTAAATTTTTGACTTTTAAGACTTACTACTTCTGGTAGCGATGAAGGTCGGTGGATACATTATAAATCTGTCTTCCTGTAGTTGATAAGAAGAATTTATCTGGACTGTGTTTTTTGGCCAGCACCTGTCTCACTTTGTTTAAAGTGGTTTAATGTCTACTTTAAAAAACAAAAGAAAGAACAGTAAACCACTTAATAAAGATTGAGTTGAGCCCTTCAGAGAGAGGGTGGAATCTGGAGCTGCAAAACAGCCCGCCCTGGTGACTAAAGAATATAGCCACTGCTAATTATAATCACTAATGAGTAAGTATTAAAACATTTTTATGCACTTTCACAGGATGCTTTTAGGAGACAAAAGGAGTGTGAGATTAGTGATAGGATGGGGCAGGGACATGTTTTGCTAGCTTAGGAGGTGTTCTGGAGGTGACAGGATCCCTTTAAGGTATGAAAATTTGAAAAAGACTAAATTAATTGCTGGAGTCAATGACAACACCAACGTGACAGAGGGAAACCTAGACTAAATGGGCGGTGTCTCTCCTCCACCTCAGTTGGATTTCAGAGCATGAGAGGGAATACAGAATCTAAATATATAGAAAAGTCACCTCACACCAAACATATGTCAAAATGAATGATAGGCTTTAGTTTATATTCTAAGTGCAGAACATCTGTGATAAGGGAGAGCATATATATTACTACTGATAATGCATCTTAGAGGCTGCTGCAACATGCATTCTTGTTAAGAAAATGCACTATCCTGGACACCGATACTATAATTTCACATCCAGGATGCTGCGGGGAAATAAGGGAAAGACTCCCCACACACCTGCCGGAGGATTTAGCACCAAGTTGTCCTGTAAAATCTGGTTAAAGGGAGGATCTACTGAAAGGGACTGAATGCCACTAATCCTACGGGTTGAAGTCATGACAACTAATGGTGGGTTTACACGTCCCGATATCGGCGTCCAACTCCGACCAAAAGTCACGTGGTTCGTGCGTTGGACCCGATATCGTTTGTGCGTTGTACGGTGTGAACATCCAATACGATGCAGGAACGATGGCAAACCGATATCAGGGGTCGAATGAGCATGCTATTCAACGGCCCGATATCGGATGCCGGTTGGAGCTGGATCATGCTGTGTGACAGCCCAACTCCGATGTGCAGTACAACGTCCTCCATTGACTCACATGTTAAATGGTCTTTCCTGGGTTGGGGGCATAGATATCGTAGGGACGTTGTAACACGATATCGCGCTGTGTAAACCTCCGATGTGATTCTTTCAAAACCGGGCACAAAATGCGCGCTCCCGCGCCGTTGGATCCGATATCGGAGCGATATCGCAACGTGTAAACCCACCATAACAGTTCCCCCTCTAATGTGGAAGCTGTCGTAGCAACAAGAAAATCTTACCATTTCTTCTTCAGTAAGCACAAAACAGGCTACTTGGTGGGTAGCCGTCTTATGGGATTTAACTCCGACAATTATTAGCTGTTCATTTTCATAAATGTGACGCATCCTCTCTGTGCACTCGGAAACCTGTGAGTCAAGACATGGGAACGTTAGCTAGACATGTGGTTTTAAATAACAATAATGTGGAGTTGCTTGTTACTTACGGTCATGTTTCTGGCAACTCCTGGTCTTTGCAAGTGCTTTAGTATGATTAATGCCTCAAAATAATTTAGTATTTCCAACTGATACACTTCATTTCGGCATCCTCTTTGGACATCCTTGATGGTTTGCAAAAAAATTGGCTTTGCAATGGTCTGGATCTCCCAACATTGCTGAGGTATTTTGTTCAATTTATGCAACTCCCGGTACCGAAGAGAAAGATTAATAAATGTGATTGTTAGGTAAGACCTATTTTTAAGTCATGAGTGAAAAATCCTGGAGGTAGAGATAAATTTAAAAAATAAATAAATAATTGTGCATACCTCTGTAAGGATAAATATTAGCTGACATACTTTTTGCTGACAATGTCTTTTGCAACTCTCTTGGAAAATGTCTTCTGGATGTCCGCAGTCACATACTGGAAATACTTCATGGCCTTGAAGAGTTTTTCATTTTTATCATTTAAACTGGTTGCAAACAGTATATAGTGTACAAATCTTCGGACGTTCTTAGGGTAAGTGCACACTTACCGGCGGGTTGGTCGGCGGCAGCTGGGCGGACCCGCCAGGAAGCTCCGGAGCCGTCCACCGGCTTCCTGGCGGGTATGTGCGGCGGGAGCCGGGCGGGTGACGGGCGGGAGCCGGGTGGTTGCACAGCGGGTTAGCGCCGGCGGTTCTGCAGCGGCTGGAAGCAGCACATGATTCTGCTTGCAGCCGCTGAAGAACCGGCGGTTTATAGAACATGCTCATTCTTTGCTAACCCGCTGGGAAACCAGCGGTTTAGCAACAGATGAGCCTGTGTAAACCGCCGCTGTGTGCACAGCGGGTGTCGGTTTACATTGGTTTTAATGTTAATCCAAACGCCGGTTTGGATTAACATAAATTTACATAAAACTAATGAAAACCGACCGGCGGTTTCCGCTGCTAAAACGACTATAACCCGGCCAGTGCGCACATACCCTTAATGTAGTTGGTGACAGTTTGGTTGCACAGGCCATGATCTTGCAACTTTTTGAAAAATAAATGGGTGTTTTCAATCTTTGTTGCAAAGTTGAGGCTCATACGACAATTGTTCATAAAGTATAGAAACCTTGACACATCTTCAACAATTTGTTTTTTCCAACTTGCAATGGTTCTGCAAATGAGAGGAAAAACCTTTTATTATTGGATCAGACAAAGGATGGCGATTATAAAAACCTGCATCTTTCATTTTGATCCTCTTGTCCACAGTCCATTTTTGGCTTGGCATCCTACAAATTTGGAAGAAAGAACAGGTCAGACTGGAATCAAATTACAACTTTGTGAAAAATACTTTGCGTGTGTGTTTATATATATATACAGTGGTGTCCTGCCAATGGCAGCAGACTATGCAGCCACTATGAGGCCTGTGAGTCTGGGGTTCCCTGTGCCAATGCATTCACGGTGCCCTCACCCAGTGGCAGAATGTGGTAAACATTTCTGTGTCCCCAGGCCCGATTTCTGTGGACCCCAGTGCTGACTGGCAGCAACACTTTGCTGGCTGCCTGCCCTTTAGAACACGCAGCATTCAGCAGTGGATGCTGCGTATAAAGTTTCCTCTACTGTCCCACAGATGACGATAGTAATGGCAGTGCATTTCAGTATGCCCTGCCAAAGCTGTGTGCCTCACAGAGCTGTGTGTTTCTAGGGCACTTTTTTGGCATCCTGTTTTATGGCTGCAAGGGAAATTTATGGGCTAAAATAGGAGAAAAATTTACTTTGTAAGGGCTGTAAAGTTGTGGGATATTCTATTATGTGACCTAGATAAATATTCTTGGTATTGTTTGCATATATATGCATATATAATATGCATGATGAGAGAAAGTTACACACACTAACTGACCTCGACTTGTCTTCATCTGTTTGGCTGGTATTTTCCTCACTTCCTCTGGTCTCTGAAGCATCCGACAACAAAGCCGATCAACAACCAGAGGATGTAGAATCTTCTGCAGCTGCAAGATTTACCAATTCAGGATTTGATATGGCTGGGTTTGTCGATGTGCCAGTTGATGTAGATGGCTCCTCATCTTCAACAGTCCTGTAAATTATAAAAATCCTTAGTAATAAAGTGAAGTATAAAGTAGGCCAGTGATGTTGACAATTTTTTAAAGTGGCCTAAAAGTCAGGATGTGCTGAGGCATATGCAATGTTTGAGCAAGTGGTTAAAGTAAATTCCTTGTACGAATTTACACTGATATGTAGCCATCATGATTCTGCATGACGGGCGGCTCTTCCTCTGTGACGGGCGGCTCTTCCTCAAGGACATTAGATATTTCCTCCTGGATAGGCAGCACTTTGTCCTCATTGGGCAGCTCTTGCTCACTGGCTGGCAGCTCATCCTGCACAGATGATGCCCCCTCATCTTCACAGATGATGCCCCCTCATCTTCACAGATGATGTCCCCTAATCTTCAACAATCCTGTAAATAAATACATGTGATTATTTGGGATAGTTCAGAACATAAATGCAAACCTATAAAGCTTACACAAGTATGAACATCAGTATTCAAAGCATAAGATGTTAGTGGTGCATACTTGGCCATAGTTGATTTCTCAGGTATGATGAATCCTCTGTCCTCCAGGAAGGAGGTAAGATCGTCCTTTGTAGTGACCTCTGGAATCTTGTCATAAGGGATATATGTTCCTTTTGTTGCAGTTGTTATTAGTGTGTTCTTAGATGCTGTACAGATAAGGAGAAGGATGCGCTAGTGAAAGCGTCTAAGGCATTGTGATGTAAAATGCTGTGGCAGTTGAGTAAATGTTTTGTAACATACTGGACATGTCTTTGGCATCCTAAAGCCACTGTAAAAAAGAAAAATGTAAGATTAGGAACAATATCACTGAGAATCCTGCTTGTCCACCCTCTAATATCAACCAGCATTTTTTTGGTTTCAGCAGGACAATTGGATTGCACAAATCTGATTTGTTAAAAAAAAAAATTCACAGCTCATAAGACTCTTACTTTCTAAAAGGCACATCTCATCATTGCAATATATATTTTTTAAAGATGAGGGCTGGCTCCTGTGTGTATTTTGACTACCAATAGCCAGCCCTCATTGCAAAGTTTCTCTTGAGAGCTGGCTATTGGGTAATTTTTGAGCTCCAATATCCAGCCCTCATTTTTGGTCAAGACCGGATAAAAACGTACATGATTATTTAAGGAGTAATTGTACATACAGTTTAGCGCAAGTCAATGCGTTTTTGTACCATACAAATTGTGGCAATATTGTGTCAATAACACATGCGTTTTTTTATCATATGCATGTTCCTAGATCTTGCGCAAATCTAATGTTTTGCAAAAATTATGTAGATTGATAAAATACCGTTCAAAAAATGCATGTGGCGTTGATCATGCAAATGCTTATACAGTTTTGCACATGGCCGGCACTCATTTTTCAGTCAAAACTGAAAAACGAGTGTGCGAGCAAGTGCATGTACGGTTTAAAGCCTTTTTACTGCAAACATTGAAAGATACAGAAAGACCGTGTCAAAAACATAAACATTTTCTGCAACTGAGCCTGAACCATTGCAAGCCTTAACATGATTTTAAAATACACTTTCACAGAACAATCCTGCCCCACCCCCCTACCACAGTACTACAAGTGTTGTGAATTCTGCTTGTGGGCTCCCTCCTGTGGTTGTGGCTAGTAATGCAGTTTATCCTGTTCTGCAGTCTTGATCAGGTGATTTGGATAATTGGAATATAGACTGGGGTATTTAGGTTTGCAGGATTTCCTCAGTCCTTGCCAGTTGTCAATTGTTCCGGGAGATGTTTCACCTCTGCCTGGTCTCTTCCTGCCCTGCTGCAAAACTTCCAAGCTAAGTGGTTTTGTTTTCTTGTGGCACACAAGCTGTGTGCTTTTTTGGAATTGTCTATTTCTGCTCAGAGTTGTGGTTTTTGTGGATATTTGGTCTGCATGTCTGTCTTAAATTATAGGAAGAAAACCTGCTCTTTGTTAGGAAATTAAGTGCTATTCATTGGTTGTTGGATTGTACAGCTTGTGATTGTGTCATCATAGTTGGATTCACAGGAGTTCTGCAGATTTAGAGGGCGCCGAGTCTTGAGTAGACTCGGGTATTTTTGTATTATCTACTGTGGATATTTTTTAAAGGATTTTTATACTGACTGCAATAGTGTCCTGTCCTGTCTTTACCTATCTAGCTAGAGTCGCCTCCTTTGCTAAATTCTGTTTTCTGCCTGAGTGTGTCTTTTCCTCTCTTACTCACAGTCAATATTTGTAGGGGGCTTTCTATCCTTTTCGGGTTCTGCTCTGAGGCAAGATAGAATTCCTGTTTCTATCTTTAGGGGTAGCTAGTTCTCCAGCCATGTTGAGGTGTCTAGGGTATGGTTAGTCACATCCCACAGCTACTTCTAGTTGTGGTGTTAGGTCAGGAACTGCGGTCAGTAAAGGTACCACTTACTCCTGTGAAAGATATGATCCAGTGACCTTGGAGCCGCATGAATAACATGCAAGCTAAAAAATTTGCGCCGGTCACAGAGAGGTCATCAGATAATGCTGAAGTATAGTTATGCACCTGATTCCAGTACAAGCTGTTGAGATTCACTGTGTACCACTGGTGTTTTGTGGAAAAGCCGATCTGGGATTGTGTAACAGCTTCTGCTGATAATCCTGCATGCGTGCTTCCCTTTCTATGGCAGCAATTATTTAGCCAAATTAACTCTTGTACCGGGGATCTAAGAGTGTGGCAACTCAGTAGTCAGTATTACTTCTAATTCGGACAATTCGAGGGTCATGTTGCAGGTAGTGCAGCAACAAGGCGCTCATGGGTCTTGCGCATCCTGCAGGACCAAGTCCTTGTTGTGTTGGCGGCGGCGAGGTGAGAATCATGGTTCCTTCCTCTGCCCTCTCCCTCCAACCTCGCACAACAGCAGATGAGGGAGATCTTGATCACATTTCTGAGTCTTCCATGCCCATCGCCAGTTCGTCCTCCATTCCTTTCTGGACTCCTTCATCTTCCACAACAGTTTGGCTGCTACCATGCGCCCTCGTTAATCAATCTCCCACGCCTGCCGTCTTGGTGCTGCTGACCGTGAGGACCTTGGTGATCTTGTTATCCCTTCCACATAAGACTCCTCTTGTCCCAACACCTGACTCCGAATACTGTTTATTCCGGTCATCTACATGCTGGAGCACGCTCTAGTCATGCTCATAATGGCATCATCAGCGCTAAACATCTTTGTCGCCATTTCAAAACTGTGCAGAAGGGTGCATAGGTCCTTGATCTGATACCACTCCAGCAGCATGCTCTTCCCCACCTCTGGATCTCGTTGGCCCAGGCTATACGTCATAACATATTGCATCAGGGCTCACCGGTGCAACCACAGTCGCTGCAACATGTGCAGAGTGGAATTCGAGCGTGTCAGCACATCGCATTTCAGCCAGTGAATCGGCAGGCCGAAAGACTTCTGGAGCGATGCAAGTTGTTGAGCTGCGGGATGCGAACACTGGAGGTGAGCACACAGTGACTGTGCCCTCTGCAGAAGCCCATCTAGGCCGGGATAGTGTGTTGAACCTGGTTGTCCAGCAATTTTTAACACGTGAGCCATACAAGGCACATGTGTCACATTGCCCCAGCGATGGGCCGCACCCAGGTTTGCAGCATTGTCGCACACGGCCTTCCCTGACTGCAGGTTTAGTGGAGACAACCGTTGCTGACACTCCGTCTCCAGAGCTGACCACAACTCTTCAGCTGTGTACATTGAAATGTCTGGGAAATGTGAGTCAAACACCGCCTGATGGCGTTGAGCCCTGCTATCAGCATAGTAAGGAGGTGTGCTGGATTCCTTGTGCGCAGTTACAACGCAGATGGCATTACCAGACAGGCTTTGGGTGCAGGTGGAGGGCTGAGATGAGGTTGAGGAGGCAGAAGCAGTGGAGGAATTGCTACGTACCGAGGATTGACACACAACTCGTGGGGATGGCAAGACATTTACAGCAGACCCTTCTTCCGCTCTCACCATAGTTACCCAGTGCCCAGTCGGCAACATATAACGCCCCTGTTCATGCTTACTGGTCCATATGTCTGTGTGACAGAGTGCATTTCACCACAGAGTTTCTCAAGGAAGCGGTGATGTTGTCTGCGACATGCTGGTGTAGTGCAGGCACACCATTCTTGGAGAAGTAGTGGTGACTGGGCATCTGGTACTAGGGCACTGCGATGGACATGAGGTCTCTAAAATCCTCTGTGTCCACCAGGCAGAAAGGCAGCAATTCTGTAGCCAACAGCTTGCAGATGGTAACATTCAATTGCTTAGCTTTGTCATGGCTAGGAGGAAATGGTCTTTTACTTGTCCACATGTTAGTGACGGAGGACTGGCTGCTGTGCTGAGACGGGGTTGAGTAGGGTGTCCCTGGCAAACTGCTGGTCTGTGAGGAAGGTCCAGGCAGAGATATAATGTTGCCTTAATTCAAAGGTGGTGCTCTCAATGTCTGAGAGAGCTCCACACCAGCAGCATTTTCCACTTCAAAACAAGTGATGACCTGGCAATCACACTGCCTGTTGCAGGCAAAGAGGTGGAAGGTCTGTGTCCAAAATTATGTGTGACAGCTGTCCAACTCTCCATAGTCACAGAGAATGAAGAGCACACGGATGCACTTGATGGGGCAGAAAGTGGTTGGCCCACCCTGCTAGCCCGCATTGTAGCACAGTGAGTTTCCCACTGCGACTTATGCTTCATGCATGAACCGTCACATGGATATGAAGTACTCAAACTATTGTTTTTGGCCTCTCCTCAGAGATTGGTGACAAATCTTGCAGATGACATGAATTTGGTGATACTTGGCAATGTCAAAAAAGGCCCTGACTAGGCAAGGCTTAGAGCTCATGCAACCTGCAGAGCCACCACGACTTCTGCTCAGAGGCAGAGTTATGGCTGCGGATGCTGTTGTTGACGTGCTTCCAGTACTCTGTCTCTGTCCAGATAGGCGCAACCTAACTTCGTCATCACTATCGTCCTCCTCCACCTCCTCTGCCGACCTCATAACTGGCTGACGATGAGGTTGGAGATCCCACTTACTGTCAACCCACAATCACCCTGTGTGTTCTCACACCCCTTGTCCTCACAGACAACCTCTTCCTGACCTGACCGAAAAGTTAAGTTGTCGGTCCTATCAGGTATCAGAGTCTTATCAGCATCTTCCTCATTGTCTCCACCAAGAGGAGTTACAGTTTGGGAATGAGGGTCTACATTATGCTCAGAACCTTCTTCATCTAAGCCTGCATCTAACTCACAAAGCTTCTGGTCATCAGTACAGATCATTTCCAACGCTGGACTCACTGCAGCTTTGGAGCAGACCTCTGATTCCCTGCCTATAGTTTGACTGAACAGCTCTGCAGACTCAACCATCTCTGTTACCCCATACTCAGTAGGGCGGCTGGTGACTTGGGAGCTGGGCGGAAGCAAGTGTGATTGGGGTGACACCTCAGAGGACTGGAGGGTTTGGGATGTTGAAGTTAAGGTGGAGGAGAGGCCACTTGATGGAGCGCTTGAGATCCATTCAAGCACCTGCTGTTTTTGTGCCTCATCTACAATAGGTATCGGTGGTCATGGCTGTCAGAAAGGGATCATATCAGATTGTCCACGGAAAGAAGTAGACATCTTTCTTTGGCTGGAAGATGGTATTTCTTTAGCAGACGTTACTGTTGCTTTACCACCTACCCCACGGACACAAACCTTTTTGCCCTTTCCGCCAGCAGCAGGCCTTTAGCCACTCATTTTGTATGTGACCAAAATGGCAACTCTGCAGTTGTTGGGAAAAAAATTTAGGATGGAAATCGAGCAGAGCTGAGAGGCCAAACAGTGGTACTAGGCCCAAACTATTATCTGGGCTGAGTGCAGTTCAAAATTACTCTGAACTAGACAGGCGGTGTAGCTTGGTTCACAAGAGGGCTACACCACTGTCTACCAGACACTGCTACTAGCCCAAAAGAATTGCCTGAACTAGCTGCAGTAAAAAATTGGCTACTGGATAGACAGGCAGTGTAGCTTTCTTCACAGCAGTGCTACACTACCTGCCCTAAAGGATTACCTGAGCTAGATTTGGCCAGATGCTGTGAAAAACACTTGCACAGCACTGGCATACACCTGGCTGGCAAAAACTAATAGGAACTACTCTAACATAGCCCTCAAAAGGGCTGATATTTACAACTAATCCCTACTCCCTAAACCTATTCTGTCTATCTAACTTGAGATTCACTCACTATCTATCTAACTAACACTTTATAGCCCACAGCAGTAGTAGCGGTGCCTGACTAACACACAACTGCAGCACTGAGGAAAATGGTGGGATGGGGAAAATGGCTGGGTCTTATAGGGCAAGGACATGTGACATACACAGCCAATGACACATGTCCTTGCTTGGTGCAAAAAATGATACTTTGCTGTGTGTGTGTGTGGTGTGTGTGTCATTGGCTGACTGCCTGCACCGCCCCACTGTATATGCAGTTAGAGAAAAAAAAATTGAGATGGGCATTATTTCTGCAGCACTGATTTTAAACCCCTTCTTCCCCCCCCCTCACCTCCGCACACTATACACTGAAACTGGATATTAACATTCATTAACAGTATTACTGTGAAAAGCCAGTTCGCTTTTGGTGAACTTGAACATGACCGAACTGATGTGAAGCTAATTGTTGGCATCCGTTCGAATGATTGAACATCACCCAAAACAGGTCGAATTTGAAATTGGCGAACATTTCGAATCGAACACTGTTAGTCTCTAATTATACATACAAATCTTTATTGAATTATCAGAACAATTTAAAATACAGGGTGGGCCATCTATATGGATCCACCTAAATGAAATGGGAATGGTCTGTGATATCAACTTCTTGTTTGTGGCACGATTAGGATATTGGGTGGTGACCATGGTAGCCATTTTGAAGTTGGCCATTTTGGATCCAACTTTATTTTTTCCAATGGGAAGAGGGTCATGTGACACATCAAATATATTGAGAATTTAAAGAAGAACAATGGTGTGCTTGGTTTTAATTGAAATAACTCATGAAAGAATAAAGTTTAAGTTGATATCACCATTCATTATTTATTTAGGTGTATATATAGGCATCCTTTATATTTTTATGCTTTGGTCTCTGCCTCCATCATAATGCTGGCCACATTGCCGAAAAGTGCCAGACTCTGTGCACTGGGAGCGGAAGACGTCTCCCCCTCATACGCTCTCTCTCCGTGCATTCTCTCTATCCCCTGTGCTGTCTCTCTGCCCCTTATGTTCACTTCTCTCTTCTGTGCTCTCTCCTTTAAGCTGTCTCTCCTCAGTGCACTGTCTCTCCCCTTGTGCTGTCCTATTCGTTAATGAGATATCTTCTTTGCGTTGTCTCCCCCCTGTGTGCTTTCTCTGCCCCAGTGTGCTATTTCTACCTCCTGTGCACTCTCTGTGCCCAACTGTGTGCTCTCTGACCCCCTGTGGTGTCCAAAGATGGTGGTGGCGTAAGGTGCGCATGCGTGCACTAGATCACACAGTCGCCATCTTTGTATACCCAGGAGTCCAAAGAAAGCAGCCACTTGAGTAAGTGTGCATGGACACCGGGTATGCGTTTACTTACTCTAGCGGTGATGTGTCAGCGGCAGTACCTCTAGGGGACAACAGCTGCAGTTTTAGGTAGCTGCAGTTTTAGGTGGCATCCCCAACTGCTGCCACCTAAAACTGCAGCTGTTTTAGGTGGCAGCAGTTTAGGTGGCATCCCCAACTGCTGCCACCTAAAACTGCTGCCACCTAAAACGCTGCAGTTTTAGGTGGCAGCAGTTGGGGATGACTGTGGCCCCACTGGCAGTATTGTGCAATGTGCCAGTACCACGAGTGGGTGCCATATTTGTACGCCCATCACTTGGGTGTGCAAATATGGTGGAGGCGCGTGATAGCAGGATATACGGATGCTGGAAGTGACAGACAGGACAGTGCAATTATGTAACTTCCCACCTGTGTGCGCTCTCTGCCCTCTGTGCACTCTCTCTGCACCCCTGTGTGCCCACCCCTCACTCTGTCCAGCCCAGGCCCAGGGGGTACTCGGTCACTCAGGCGCAGTCTCTGGGGAAGGTCACGGGTAGCGGTGCCTGAGGCCGTGGGCCCGGGGGATGTAGATGAAAGATGGAGATGGCAATAAAATAATAACCTGTAGGGGTTCGGTGATGACACCGGCACTGCTTGAGACTCTGGGGGATGGATGGCAGCAAGGTGGAACCGCTCCCTACAGGATGAGCGTGGGTCCCAGGGGCTGTAGGTTGTAGTGAGGGGAATAGAGTAGCGTGGTCAGTGGGGTGTAGATGGAAGGAGGGACACGCGCACACAAAGTCTTTTGGTACCTTTACTGGTGTTTGACTGATCACACATCGCACTGAGTTGTAAACACTCAGGATTCCACACGAGTAGGTAGCAGCCACTTGTGTCTGTTGCAGCAGTCTGGCAGGATGATACCGACATGCACCGTTACTTCTCTTTGTGTCGTGGCGCATCTCTGGACACACCTGTGTTTTGCAGAGGGCACAGTCTGTGGGGACTTCCCCTGTCTGCCTAATCGGGCCTCCATGGTGGGTGCCAGTGTCCTGGAGGCTAACCTCCTTGTAGTGCTTGGTTTTGAGGGCACTTGTGTCCAGGAACCGGAATCGCTGGGTGACAGCGGTATTATGTACTTCCCCCTGTTCGCTCTCTGCCTCTGGCACCTACTCTGCGGTCCCACGTGTCCACCCCGTGGTGTTGGTTGGCCAGATGCTCAGACCATCTTTGCTCATACCCAAGCTGTGAAATGATGAAATTGTGTTTCTCAATGATTTTGGACTGGTAAGCACAGTGGCGATCCCCAACAGTCACATGTAAAGGTGTGGTTTAGTGGTATTTCAGAGTGTAAATCCTCAGTCAAGGAAATCTGTGTATGACCTGGCACAGGGGAATCTGGCGCTTTACCCTTTGTGCTCTCCTCTGCTATTGATCATGCCACTGTGTGTTTCATGAGCACTATATATGTGTGCTCTGGGTGTTAAAAGGTCACCTATTTGACCTTTGTCCATCCAAGGGGTTTATTTAGCACAGTTTGCAATTCACAGGTCAACTAGTTTCCTATTTCAAAAGACAGCAAATTATTATCCAATAAGGGTGTCGAGAACTTTGCACACATTTGAATTCATGTAACATATATCGACAATGGAAGAATTTATAAATTCCTCTTTTGGGGTCAGCAATTTTTTTATATGCGTCATCTTCTGTTGCTGATAGCCCTTAGTGATTTATAAATTGTTCTTCATATACTGCTTTAGGATCTAACGTTTGAATTGCTGATTTGAGTTTGCAAATGGGGCAACATCATCCTGTTAATATCACTGTTTGACACAGTCTGTGGTTGTGACTCACTGAGAACCAGTAGTATTTTCTAATAGTGGGCATGAACTTAAACTAGCTCAGCTCAGATCTATGATATAAATCTTCCATTGGTAATTGCTGAAATTGTGATGAATCCTTTTGCTGTGCCACTATCTGACAATTATTTTATGCTTGCAATTGTGATGTTTTTGATGATATTGTCATAACCGGTGATACTTGGTTACTCATTATCCATATATATGTATTTGGTGGTATTGGTGTATTACCCCTTTTTTTCACACCAAGAATTAATGCAGGGTGACAGCCTTAGTTTGTTGGTGTTGTCACCTTTTAAATGTTTTTAAATGTTTTGTCTGTTCCTGTATATACCCCGAAAGTAGGTCGCCCCCCGAAAGTAAGGCATGCTTGGGAGGACGCCCTACTTCCTAATATAAGGCACCCCCCGATTATAAGGCGTATCTCCTCAGCATGCCACTGATCACAAGACCAGGGCATGCATCTGTGTCTCGCGTCCCGCTGCCCCCGCTGTCCGGGCCCACCACTCTGTATTGCTGTTCTGCCGCGCTCACGGCCCTGGAGTGCAGCCGTGAATCACAGCTCTGGAGCTCTGTGCTGGTCTCTGCCCATGAGCCCTGAGCCAATTACAGCGCAAGAGTCATGGGCCAGCTGACGTCAGTAGCCTCTGATTGTTCCTGGGCTGTGATTGGCCCAGTGGCTTCTGTGCTGTGATTGGCCCAGGGCTCCTGCACTATGCAATTTCTTTCCTCTGCGGTGCTGCTTTGGTGGTGCAAAGAAAGAAGTACGGTAAGAAAGTGAAAGTGTGTGTGTGTACACACATGGGAGGCTGCAGTAGGATACGGTACTGGGATGGGAAGCTGCTGCAGTGGGATACGGTACTGGGATAATGGGAGGCTGCTGCAGTGGGATACGGTACTGGGATAATGGGAGGCTGCTGCAATGGGATAATTTTTTTTTTTGGTTAATATGACACCCCCCGAAAATAAAACTTGGCGCACCTTTTGGAGCAAAAATTAATATAAGACATGTACATGTTTCCCTGAAAATAAGACACTATTTTTTTTATAATAAAATTTTTATTACTCTTATTAAGTGTCCAAAGTTGAAGACAACCTGAGTAAGTGGGCATGCACATACATATTGCATGCATGCGCAAATACTCAGGCCACCGCCATCTTTGGACACCCAGGTATTAAATTCAAGTGTACAGGTTAATTGTTTTCCTGGGATATATTTCCGCTAATGGATATACTTTACTTATTCACATTTTGAGTTAGACATCAAAAATCTGAGGTATAGTATTGTTTGTATAACTACTTAGCATCTGGCTTGACTTGCAAGTTCCTTCAATTTCTTTTCAAAATTCTTTTTATGAAAGAGAAAACAAACATTACAAAGTATTCTGTCACATATAGAATACAAGCCTTACTTTTATTACAAAATAAGATGTGTTTAAATGGGCGGTTTTGAACAGTAGAATCATAACAAGCGATATAAAGAATGGGGACCACACCGTGATAATATATCAATCTCCATCAATCAGAACAGACCGCTTTTGGTACTAAATATAAGTCTAATCGCTAGAGCAAAGTTAGGGATGAGCGAGTACTAAAATATTCGGACTCTCTAGACTCGTAATGAGTACGTCCCAATATTCGTTACTTGTTAGGAGTATAGCGAGTCCCATTGAATTCATTGCTGAAGCGAGTATTACAATTAATTCCTCTGTTGCTGGACCCTATAAAGAATTCTGGCAGCAGAGGAAAAACATGCAATACCCAAATTTATTGTTCATAAGCCTGCGGTAAAAAGAGCTAAACTGTAAATGAAAACCGGATTCTCCAGATTGTCCCGGTCCGATGCATCCGGTCCCATAGAGTCCCATGTTAGGTGTCGCCGGATTTTCTCAGACCGGGGCAATCCGGGACAATCCGGTTTAATGACCAATTCTAAAAATTCAAAACTAGATTCACCTGTTCCGGTGCAATCCGGCTAACATTAACATGAGGGTGTATGGCGCCGGATTGCACTGGCTTTAATGTAAAAATCGGACCGGTTCCCGGAATGCAATTCCAGTCTGCGGCTGTGCTGCAGAACAATCTGAGCACTTCGCACCCTCCCTCCTGACGCCACTTTGGGAAAACTCAGAGTCACATCAGGACTGGAGCCATTTTACTGGATGTAGCTCATCTTTAGTGCATCAGCTAATTAAGGTGAGTGCAAATTCATAACTCTCCTGTCATACTCATATTGCATCATCTGTCCATTTTAAACATAGAGTCTGCATGGCTATGTGCATGACGTGCTTTCAGCACGCACATGCGTGTATGTGAACATGCATGGCCATGTGCATGCCATGCTTGCTGCACACACTTGCGTGCACATGAACATGCATGGCCATGTGCATACCATGCTTACAGCATGCACATACGTCGTGCATGTGACCATGCATGCCCAATTGGCCATGTGCATGCTGTGCTTGCAGCAGGCTCAGGTGTCGAAGTATGCATCCATGCTCCTGTACATCATTCAATAACTGCATGTGTTATGGCAATAAATAGTCAATAACTTATGTAACTCTTATAGAAGTCATTCAGAAATCTTCCAGTGTGCAGACTGCAGCATCCCTCATCCTCCCCCTCCCTCCTTTGGGATTCTTCTGTCTCAGATTTTATATAATGTTTTGAGATAGATGTAGCAAAAAATTAAGATGCACAATCTTGTGAGACGGTACTAACACGCACCTGGCTTTTCAACAATGGCAGCAAATTACACCAGAGGATGCCTAGTCTGTGCCTGGTGTAACCCAGGAAAAACAGAGAAAACTCCACAGAAGTGTACACCTAGACCCTTGCTTCCAACGTATACAGATTGACCACATTCAGATGCCATCCTCAGGTAGTCGTGGACATATTCTCTAGATGGCCAGAAGCTTTCCCTGTGAAGAACCAATCTGCCAAAATTACTGCAAAGAAACTCCTCTCAGAGATGGTGTGCAGATATGGGGTCCCAGAAACCATAGAGAGTGACCATGGGCCAGCATTCACAGCGAATCTGACCAAAGAGATATGGCAGGCCCTGGGGACAGAGTTAGCTCTTCATACTCCGTATCATCCCAAAAATTCAGGAAGGGTCGAGGGAGGAAACAGGGTATTAAAGGCAAAAATGCTGAAAGCAGCGCAGGAAACGGGGAAGCCGTGGCATGAAAGTCTTCCCCTCGCATTGTTCAGTGTCAGACACACCCCAGCTAGTGCAACTAAGCTATGTCCCTATGAAATTCTGTTTGGAAGTGCCCCCAGACTAGGTTGTATTTCCCCCAACAGTTGACCCTACAGTATGACAGTTTGACTAAGTTTGTTACCGAATTAACAAAGCATTTGACTAAAATGCATTCTCGAGTTTTTTTCCTCTCTCCCAGATCCTCAAAACCTGGAAGGAACCCATCAGATCCAGCCAGGAGATTGGGTTCTCATCAAAAGGTTCCGCAGACTTGCCCTCGAAGCCCAGATACGAGGCCCCTTCCAAGTCCTGCTGGTCACCTCCACGGCTGTGAAGGTTGAAGGAAGGCTACATGGATCCATCATCCCACTGCAAGAAGGCACCAGATCCAGAAGCCAAAAATGGTTGTTTTGCTCCTTAACCTGATATACACACTCAGTATAAAGCAGGGGAGAGCAGGTCACAAGAGAATATGGGAGATCATACGGGAGGTCATGTTAGTACCACAGCTACAAGGGTCATATATCAGTTTGACTTCTACACCATAGTAAACAGATGCACATCGACACAGAGATCTACAACAGCTATAGGTAATATGGGGGATATAGACCAGTCCAGGCAAAAGAACCAAAGATAAATGGGGTAGAAGCCTGCCAGACCATATGATCCTGACGAATGGTAGATGGGAGCATAGCCAAAACCCTCAAAGGACTCACAGACCTGTCAGAAGAATTAGCTCATAATTCTGGTGTTAATGATCTATGGGACACTTGGTTTGGGTGGTGGGATGGATGGCAGAGAGCACTTATCAAACTAGGTATAATAATCCTTTGTGTTCTATTCGTAGTGGTCTAATTTCATGCTGTGTAATACCTTTCATAAGAAGATGAAGTCTCGCTCATGAAGGAGACAGTGACCACAATGTATGCAGATCTCAGAGGCCCTGATGATGAAGGAGAAATATATGCCGTGAATGATGCCATTGCCATTGTCGCAAGATCCCTTAAAGAAACGAGAACTTGAGACCCATCTTAGAAGATAGAGTAGGGACAGTTTAGTGTGCGGCTAAGGCCAACTGCAAAGGGATTCCGACGATTACGGTTTGGCTCAATGTTGGTGAAGTGTCCTCCCCTTTCCTCTACCTTTTCCCCCTCCGCCGCCTAGGGCAAAGATTTAGGGTAAGATTTTGAATGTTTCCAAAGGGGAATGTTATGGCAATAAATAGTTAATAACTTATATAACTCTTATAGAAGTCATTCAGAAATCTTCCAGTGTGCAGACTGCAGCATCCCTCATACTCCCCTCTCCCTCCTTCGGGATTCCTCTGTCTCAGATTTTATATAATGTTTTGAGATAGATTTAGCAGTGTGAAGCTCTTATCAAATGTCTTGGACTGAATGTACTGACCAAGGCTAAACTAACTAACACACACTAAATGAATGTTTTTCAGAATAAAATGTAGATTCAGCATAATATGATGCAATCACCCCTAAATAACACCCCTTTTAATATCCCTTTAAGGAGCCGTATGTAACTGTTAACTCCTTCCTTAATAAGTCTTTGTCATTAAGCTCTACTTTGACTTGTTTGTCAGCGTGGTTCTTATGGTGGCGTGCACACACTTAGACAAAGCATCAATTTGGCGGAAGACAATTAAGATGACAGCCCACCCAGAAGTGTGAAGGGCATCCATTAAACATGCACTGGAAGGCCAGGCTACCCTCATGGGCATGTGCTGGGTGTGTAGTCATGTGTTGGTGAGCCAGGATATACTGTTGTTTGTGTGTGCAGATGTGTTGTTTAAACGCCCAAGGCTTGTTCCACAGCATGTGTGTTATGTATGTTTAGTTTAGCTACAGGGATTGTTCACCATGCGAGCCCTAGGCTCTGTGGTCACTCGGGTATCAGGCTACAAGGGATAACGCTTCCTGTGTCACGGGAGTGGTGTCCGCGCCTGAAACCCGTGTCTTGGGTGACTTCAGTGGAAAAGGGTATATTTACATGGGATTATATTTAACAAGTTGTCGTGACGCCACCTGTAGTTTCTGTTGAGGTGTCACCAGCGCCGCCACATTCACCACAGGTAGGTGTTATTGAGGCTAGTTGGCAAAGTCCTCTACAGGTAGGGCTGGAACTCCGGGGCAGCGTTCCTGTATGGGGATCAAGTTTCATGAAAGGAAATAGCAGGCAGAGGCAAAGTCACTTTTCCTCTGGAACTTTACTGTTAACTTGCATTGGCATCATACAAAGTTCCAAGTTCAGCACTTTAGATGTTACAAGAACAGGTAGCTTAAATGGTGTCAGCAAGTACATGCCAGGGGTATGGAGGAAGCCTTGGTGTACCTTCTTTTGATAGCTAATGGGTTCTTCCTTTTACAGTTTAGTATAGAATTCTTTTGACATATGAATCCACCTGGATAGTTTCCTCTCTCATTTTTGCATGAATGGGATTACGTAAACCTCTACTCATGCAGGTGTTTCTATTGTTGTGGTTGTTAATAATTTTGGACTGCTTGGTACCAATATTGTATTAATCCCAAAAAAACGGATTCCTTTGTGCCATGCTTGATGTCATCCTAGCATCTTCTTCTCTTTGCGGTAAGGTTTTCTTGCAGAATACCAATGGTCACTTTTCCCACCCTATGCTCTCTTTGAAACTCTTTTTGGCTATAAACATGTCATTCTTTGATCTCTCAACTATGGCCCCTCATCTGATAGACAATTTGCAAATTAACAAAATATGCTCTGGCTAGAGGTATAAGGCTATGTTTGAGTGCAATATAACTTCACCCTACATGAATTTATTTGAGAGCATCTACATTTGACCACGGTAATCTCATTAATTTTTTTGGTATTTATGTTGGTATCTATGAAGTGGGCTATACCTACTTACTCACGATATTCTAGGTTATCTGCACTGTACATTCATTTTTTGTAAACTACTGGCCATCTCTTGTTTTAGGCTACAATAATGTTCCCAAAACCAGCAGCCTTTAAATGAGTAGGCGAACGATAGTATTGCCCTTTATATAGACTGTGGAATCAGAATTAATGAGGTCACAACAATGGTTTAGTATCTTGTATGATTTTTATACCAGTGTTTTGAAATGATTTTCTTCCTCCCTAGATGTTGTTATATTGTGGCAACAATTTCTCTGTCGACACAGAACATATATATATATGGGATATTTTTTGAGGTTATTATCCCTAGTGTACAATACCTGCACACTTGTGGGTATTAAGTTTTTGACCTTCCTATTATACTTATCATTTGCATGTATGTAATTATACGTGTATGGTTTCCCATTTTTGTAAATGTGTGTATATGTTTGTCTAAATTTTGTAGGTTCTTCATTTTTAACTTTTTGATATTAATAAAAAGATATATATTTTTAATTAGAATAAGTTGGTTTCACCTGTTTGATATGTACCTTCTTTAGCTAACCCGTGTGTGTTCTTCTCTGCTTTACAGTTTGGTGTGAAGCCTGGTGACTTTGAATCCAGCCTGGCATACTGTCCTCTCTCACCTTTGCTATGGTTGCGTAACCCTCTACTGGCTGGCAGCTCGTTCCGTTGGCGGTACCTGTTAACCTTCTTGTAGACTGCTGTGGTGCCCAGGAGACTATTCGTCTCCACAAGAAATTGCATTCTCTGGCGTGCTTGTAGCTCCAGCAGTCTGCTGTCTCCGTTGCCCGGTAAGCTGTCTGGGAGAACCTATCAATGGCCCCTCTTTCCCAGACCATCTGCTCTCCTGGAAAGCTCCTTTCTCCTTAAACACTGTATTCTTCTGCCATCTCTCCTCATGGTCCCTCAGCGAGAGACCTAGTAGCAAATAACAAAAAGGCCAAGACCTAGAGGCAAAGACTAACATAGACTTAGAGGTAAAGAACTTTTTCACCCTAGAGGTGAATTTATTCCCTCCCGGCTAACCTCCCACCCTGTATGGTAATGTTGGATTGCTTGAGATGGGTACCACCCACATCCTAGGGTCCACCTGCAGCTGTAACATCTGCACCTCTTGTACAGGTGCAGCACCTCTCTGTGAGGCCTGCTCACGTTTGCCACACCAGCACCTTTAATGTGTTTGGGTGTTTGCATTTCAATGGATGTTGGAAAATGTAGTGTAGGGCTGATATGTTTTTCATCTTTTTTTTTTGTGTGTTTCTCAAACTTGATTTTTATTTCCACAGACTGTTTTTTGTATTTCCGTGTGCTGCAATGTCTCGCGGCTTTTAGGGCACGTGGAGGTAGGTGGTTATGATTTTTTTTTTGGTTTGTGCGAATGTTCTGTTGTTTATTTACAGTATTTAATTTGTGATTTTTTTTTTTATCATTTAAAGGATGACTCGGGATCGGAATGGGAGCTGGAGGGTGAGGATGTGCTGGTTGCTGGATGTATATCATGATATACTCCAGCTTCAAACATTTTTGCCTTAAGGCATCATCTGTATGTTCTTCGTTATACACTGCTCCTTTTTTTCTGCAGGGGTCAGAGTCATCTGGAGAAGAGGTTGGGGGTCCATCCCATAGTTGTCGCGCCAAAGCAGAGGTGCTGGGACCCGTGTAAGTAATGTTAGCATAATGTGTTCTTTCCACAGCCAGGGTACTGCCATGTTCAGTTTCAGAAGGAAATGTGTGGCCCATCATCAGGGAAATTGTCAGTAGATGAAGGTCCACACATTTCCATAGCAAGGGTATTGTAGACTATGTATGTAGTTTATGTTAGTTATAAATGCATCGTATGCTTTCGCAGGATTTTTTACGACCGGCCGTTTTCCAGCAACCGTGTGTGGTTGAAAACTGGTGCCATTTTGCCGGGTGGACTGTCCCTGTTGTTGAATGTTCGCATTTCGGCCAGCCAGAACTCAGCGATGTGTGTTTTGCGTAACAGAAAATGACACATAGGTATACAATTATATAGTACCTAACCACACCTGTACCCGTGTAAAGCAGTGATGGAGTCAAGGAGGAGACAGCGGTCGTGTTCTGTCAGGAGGGGCCTGGGGGACAGCGACTGGCTGCGTCCAGGATGGGCGAGGGAAGCCCTCCTGGCCACACCCAGCGCTGTTCCACAGCTAGCTCCTTCCGTACAAAGGGCCTTTACACTGTAGACGGTGGCTCAGTGGTTAGCATAGTTTCTGGTGGCTTAGTGGTCAACACAGTATATGACGGTTGAGTGGACAGCACAGTCTTTGCTTGTTATCTTTATTCCACACATTGATGTAGTGTTTTGAAGATGGCTGTGTATTGCCCCTTTGTCATTGTGTGGTTAACAAGTTACACATGGAGGGCAAAAAGCAGACACAGGATAACTTGTGTCCTCAACTGCGGGCCCAACCTAACTCATTGTGATATGATGTTCAATCACAATGGACAAGCAACACTATGTTGCCAAATGTGCCAGCTTCAAAATCATTGCACAATCTTCCTGTTGGAGTGGGACCTGACCCACATCTGTAAACTTTCTGTAATGCTGTCCTGGTCTCCTCATTGAAAGTTACATCGATACTAACTGGTTGTCCAATACACACATTAGGTAAATGTATGATGCACAGTTGTTTTAACGTTGTACTTTAGTTTTTTTTTGGGTTTCTCCACCAGGCTTCCAAAAGGTCTCGCAAGGCCGTTACAGAAGATGTGCTGGATAAGCAACTCCTCATCCAGCTAGTGGAAGCATGGGCTCCTTTGTGGGATCCTCTCACCCACCAGCATAGTAATATGGCGCAGAGCATTCAACTGTGGGATGAAGTGTGTGCTGGGGTGGTCCGAGGATGGAGAAGTCTTAATCGGTCAGGCCAAGCTCGTCACCGTAAGTAATTTGATCTTCTTTGTGTGTATTTATTGTTACTTGTGTTCACAGTATTTCCCTTCTAATTGTGTGACTGATGGCTCATAATGTCACATGGCATGGGAGTCAAGACAGGAAACGGGGTACTCTGCATTGGGCCTTGGGGTCACTTGCTCCATTGGGACGCACATCGTCGCAAACAGGGCCCTGGTCACAGCGCTGACTCACTGAAAAGGGGGTTAGTAACAGAGGATATGGTTAAAGTTTGTGACGCCACCCGAACTTATGTGGCCATTAAGGGACACTGCTGCCTGTATGGCAGATGGGGATGATGACTTGAGGGCAGCCGAGGTGGTAAGCCCTCTCCAGGTAGGGCTGTTGTGTCCTAGGCAGTAGTGGTAGATGTGCTATTTGTGATGTGATTTTCAGGTGCACAGTCAGTCAATTGGCAGACAAAATTTACCACAGCTTTAAACAGTCATGGTGCTGGATAACATGTTACTATCAAAGAGAGAGACTGAGGCACAAGCAGGATTCGACGCGTTGCACTGTTCAAAGTTAACAGAGTACTGTTCATGGAGTCTGCATCAGGGTACTCCTACCCTGCCGGGTCATTCGCCCTCCTTTTCTGCGCCTTGTGTATTAATGCGGCTCTGCAAACTATTTTCCGGATAAATGTTTCCTCCTGGGTACTGTTCGGACAGGCTACTCAAGTCCTTTCTGTATAACCTCTACGGGTGTATTTCTGAACTCTCCTGTGTTGCTGTGTCTTGGGCCAGATCAAGATCATTCAGTCTTCACTCCTCAGGTTTGCTTTCCAGTATTAAACTTGCGCAGCCACAGATCCGGCGTCCGTATTTGTGCTCCTCTGGGGTGAGTGGGTCACTACTCTGTTTCCCCAAAAATGTTCTTCCTCTATGTCTCCTTCCTCAGACCTCTTGCTTTTTGGGCCTGGACGTGTTCATTGAACCCCACAGAAGCTATGGTCTGCTCCTCTCAAATATGCAAACAGACTAACTGTTACTGGCTGTTTATTGTCCACTCAGACCACAATATATAAAGGGAAGACGCTTTGTGTACCCCTTATGCCCTGGAGGTGCTACTGCAGTGTTGTGTCCTGAATGTGAGGGCAGTTAACCCTTTAGTGATCTTATTGTGGCACTTCACTCAGGGTGTGACACACATGGTTTGCCTTTCATTTTGAGATCCTCCTTTATACATGCATTTGTCAAAATTATACTAACTTGTGTATTCCTCCATTGTTGTGCTTCTGTAATCGCAAATTTCTTCAACAAACCAAACAACCCTTGAGTAATGTTGTGTCACAGCCATAATGTGTGATTGTCACAATAGTTTAGGGTATGTTACTGAAAATTTTCTTTTACACATGCAGGTGACATTGTGATGTGTAAATGGCTCAACATCCGCGACTGCTTCAGGAAGCATCTAAGAGCAGAGGAGGATTTTTGCAGGGGTCTAAAGACCAAAAAAACACCTTACAAATACTCGGAGATGCTTGAGTTCCTGCGACCATGCATGTTTGCAAGAGGGTAAGGAGGATTAATGTATGTTAATATTGAATGCAATTTGTCTAATTCAGTCTAGCAAGTACACTTTTGTACAGCTGGATTAACACTGCAGTTTACTACCTTCTGTGATTACATCCCTTTGTTGTGAAAAAACCTGGACAGGAACATTCCAAGAGAAACTTTATTTAAATGTTTTCCACCTGCTGTGGATTCTTTTGAAAATCCAGGTTTGGGCTCACAAAGCAAATGGAAGATGATCAGGGGAAAAACTTCTGTGTGAAACCAGCCATACTGCATATGTGGCATACGCTTTTCATGAAAAACAAATTAGCAGACTTAGCAAAATGCATATATTGAAATTTAAATCTGTGAAAACAATTACAGTAATAAGTAGTGATGGGCGAATCCTAAATTACTCGGAATCGCTTGACTCTAGCGAGTCCGAGCACAGGACTCGCTACTCGTTGCGAGTCTAGCGAGTCCAATGTTAATGAATGGGGAAGCGAGTAATAGCGAGTAGTGTGAGATTTACAAATCGCAGATGTGTCTCGGAAGCTTCAGCCTGAAGCAATCCTAGTTTTGTCATTTATTTGCATTGGACTCGTTTACTTTGCAACTGTAATCGCTGGGAAACTCGCACAGATAAGAGTCCTGTCTGCTCAGTGTGCTGGCTGCCACAGTTCCAGGGTCCTAGAGCCTGCCTGCTGCCTGATGTAGCAGTGCTGAGATTGTTCTCAGTCTGCTCATTCCCTGTGTACAGACATGAATGTCTGTGCACAGAGATGATGTAGCAGTGCTGAGATTGTTCTCAGTCTGCTCATTCCCTGTGCATAGACATCTATATCTATGCACAGGGATGAGCAGAGAGGACATCGCGTTTTGGACTGCGTCGGACGGAAGAGGATTTTTTTAATTAAAGATGGAGTCTCTAATGGCTTTTTTTTTTTATTTCTAATAAAAAATTTTCTCTGTGTTGTGTTTTTTTTAAAACAATTTAATAGAAATTCATGGCGGTCATGTCTAATATTGGCGTGACCGCCATAAATTTCGGGTTTAGGGCCAGTTGATAATACAAAGCTGGCCCTAACCTCTTTATTACCCAGCGTGCCACCGCCACCAGGGCCGCTGGAAGAGCGGGGTTCAGCGCCAGAGGATGGCGCTTCAATGAACGCGCCATCTTCTGGGGTGGCTGCGGGCTGCAATTTGCAGCGGGGGGTGCCCAGAAAGCTTGGGCATCCCTGCGCTGCGGATTCCAGCCCCCAGCTGCTTAGCTGTACCTGGCTAGAAATAGAAATTGCGCGGAGCCCCACGCATTTTTTTAAAATTATTTCATGAAATTCTGAGATTCTTGACTCTGACTCTGAGAATCTGACTCTGACTCTGAGATTCTGACTCTGACTCTCTGAGATTCTGACTCTGACTCTCTGAGATTCTGACTCTGACTCTCTGACATTCTGACTCTGACTCTCTGAGATTCTGACTCTGACTCTGACTCTCTGAGATTCTGACTCTGACTCTGACTTTCTGAGATTCTGACTCTGACTCTGACTCTCTGAGACTCTGAGATTCTGAGATTCTGACTCTGACTCTCTGAGACTCTGAGATCTGACTCTGACTCTCTGAGATTCTGATTCTGACTCTGAGATTCTGAGACTCTGAGATCTGAGACTCTGAGATTCTGAGACTCTGAGATTCTGAGATTCTGACTCTGACTCTCTGAGACTCTGAGATTCTGAGACTCTGAGATTCTGAGATTCTGACTCTGACTCTGACTCTCTGAGATTCTGACTCTGAATCTCTGAGACTCAGACTCTGAGATTCTGAGACTCTGAGATCTGAGACTCTGAGATTCTGAGATTCTGACTCTGACTCTCTGAGATTCTGACTCTGACTCTTGACATTCTGACTCTGACTCGGACTCTCTGAGATTCTGATCTGACTCTCTGAGATTCTGACTGACTCTCTGAGATTCTGACTCTGACTCTTTGAGATTCTGACTCTGACTCTGACAGATTCTGAATCTGACTCTGACTCTCTGAGATTCTGACTCTCTGAGATTCTGACTCTGACTCTCTGAGACTCAGACTCTGAGATTCTGAGACTCTGAGATTCTGAGACTCTGAGATTCTGAGATTCTGACTCTGACTCTCTGAGATTCTGACTCTGACTCTTTGACATTCTGACTCTGACTCGGACTCTCTGAGATTCTGACTCTGACTCTCTGAGATTCTGACTGACTCTCTGAGATTCTGACTCTGACTCTTTGAGATTCTGACTCTGACTCTGACTCTCTGAGATTCTGACTCTCTGAGATTCTGACTCTGACTCTCTGAGATTCTGACTCTGACTCTCTGAGACTCTGAGATTCTGAGACTCTGAGATTCTGACTCTGACTCTCTGAGATTCTGACTGACTCTGACTCTCTGAGATTCTGATTCTGACTCTCTGAGATTCTGACTCTGACTCTGACTCTCTGAGATTCTGACTCTGACTCTCTGAGATTCTGACTCTGACTCTGAGACTCTGAGACTCTGAGATTCTGACTCTGACTCTGACTCTCTGAGACTCTGAGACTCTGAGATTCTGAGACTCTGAGATTCTGACTCTGACTCTCTGAGATTCTGACTCTGACTCTCTGAGATTCTGACTCTGACTCTCTGAGATTCTGACTCTGACTCTCTGAGATTCTGACTCTGACTCTCTGAGATTCTGACTCTGAGACTCTGACTCTGAGACTCTGAGAGACTCTGAGACTCTGAGACTCTGAGACTCTGAAGAACTCTGACTCTGAGACTCAGAAATTGCACGGAGCCCCATGCATTTTTTTTTATTATTTCATGAATTTCAATGTCTAGCCAGGTACAGCTAAGCAGCTGGGGGCTGGAATCCGCAGTGCAGGGATGCCCAAGCTTTCTGGGCACCCCCCGCTGCAAATTGCAGCCCGCAGCCGCCCCAGAAGATGGCGCATTCATTGAAGCGCCATCCTTTGGCGCTGAACCCCGCTCTTCCAGCGGCCCTGGTGGCGGTGGCACGCTGGGTAATAAAGGGGTTAATACCAGCTTTGTTATACAAGCTGGTATTAAGCCCGAGATTCTTAATGTCAGGCCACGTTTGACCCAGCCACTAAGAATCTCCAATAAAGGGTTAAAAAAACACAGAGACCCTGGAGCTGCACAGAGAAGACAGCTGGACTCGGCTCGCAATGTAACAGCAGTTATTTGCGAGTTTCCCTGCTATCACTGGCACAGTAGCCGAGTCTAATGCAAACAATGACAATCCTAGTTTTGTCAGCGTTTGCCTTTGATTTGCATTGGACTCGTGCGAGTAAACGCTGGGAAACTTGCAGAGTACCGAGTCCTGCGAGTCCCTTACTACTCGCCGAGTAACGAGTCCTAGCGAGTAGATTCGCCCATCCCTAGTAATAAGAAAAAAAAAACGAACTCAACCAAACGTCTTAACTTTGTTCTTTTATGCAGAGTAGTTAAGTGCAAGTGCAGTTAAAATACATAATAAAACAGTATATTTAGTTGATAATTACAAAAAGACGATTCACGTGTTCACGGTAAACCTTATCAAAACTGTCCTATCTGTTGTAATTAAAACATGACCATGTGAAATTATACATAATGAGCAGGGTCAAAACAGGTGCAGTGTCAGAAAAGGACTGACGGCAAAGACACCTTATTGTGTGCAGGGCTCAATCGGAGGGGCGGGAGGTTGTCATCTCTTAAAAGCCAGAGACATACTTAGATAAAAAGTATTTAACAATTACAAGGAATTTAACCTGGTAACGTGATTTTTACTCCTCTCACCCACAGCATCCAACGTAGACCCCTGCAGCCACCAATTGCAAGAGATCCCCAGCCACCTGAAGCAGTCCCGGAACATGTCAGCGGTGATGACTTGGCCACATCTGCAGGCCTATCAGAGGATGACCGTACTGGCACAGGCATAGACTCCAGGCAAGACGGGAGCCATGCAGAAGCCGCTCCAACATCTCTTCCCTATCGGAGCCACCTGACTCTGGTGCACCTTCTCAACCAGTTCTTTGGGTTGGCCGCCAGCGCCAGAGGGGTTCCAATAGGAGCCTTGACCCTGAGGTTGCACATAGGTCTCAGACCCATCAGAACATGTATAACGAGCTGGCCCTCAAGATGACAGATGGCTTGCAGCGTGTCCAAAATGAGCTGATGGATCTGAGATCAAATGTGCAATGTAATTCGAATTTGTATTTCAAAACAATAAGCAGGGAGATGGAAGAGATGTCGAGTGAGCAACAGGCTTACATAATACAGTGTTGTCAGGAGGCTGTCCGGAAAGCCAAACTGATGGGTCCCAACATGCAGCTACAGCAATAGACTCGGGCCACCCAACACCCCTCTCACAGTCCTACTCCAGTTGGCAGCACTGATACATCATTACATGATCACACTGAAAGCCGGGTACATGTTCCACTTGTACCACCTGTGGAGTCACGTAGCCTGCTAGAGGCTTTAATGTGGCAGATTTGGCTCCCTCATGCATTGCAACATCACATGGCAGCGGGGAACATTGTTGACATTCAAACAGCTTCCTTTGGAAGAAGACACACCCTTCTAACAGGCTAAAGCATCCAAGGAGACAACGTTATACACACACGGCCAACCCATGGTACTCCAGCAACTCAAGGGTATGTGTATCCATACTCCGACCAAGTGAGGCAAGGTTCTGGATCACAGCCCTACCAGCCAACACATTCTCACCAACATGGGCGATTGCGACGGAGTGAATACAGCCCACTTGGACAGCCAACATATGACTTCCCGCAACCAGGTCAACAGTTCGCTTCTTCGGATCAAATTATGCCTTCCTATGGACTAATTCATCAAGAAAAATGTATAACCTAGTGTTAGGTGCTCAAGTAAGGTTTCCAACCCGTTTAAGAATAATGAAATTAACTTGGCACAAAAATATTGAAAATAGAAGATTTTTATTAAGTAGCTTGTGTGGACAGAATAATAAAGCAAAATGTTTCGGCCTACTGGCCTTTCTCAGTTGCTAAACAAAAGAACAAAGAAAATACATTTTACATGATCAATATTCATGCTCCACTGAATAAAGCACAATATAGTTATAAATTTATACCATTAATTCTTGTCAACATGCTACTTCATTACTGACGATGTTGTCATTCACATAGGCTGTATGGGAGATAAAATAGTCTTGTTCAGTCAAGGGGATTTAAACAGACAAGTAATAGACATATTGTATAAGATTCAATATAAGAAAAGGATTTGGCACAAAGGATCCAATGGTAACACCACCTAAAAAAAATTCATACAGTATGTATCATGCATTAATATACAACACTCACCAAGATTATGATGCTTATAGAACCACACCGCAATCCCAGAGATAACAGCATACTGAACGCTGTATTTCATGTGTATTTATCCTCCTAACCCGGAACTAGGAAGCAGCACATGATCCAGCATCACAGAGACGCGCGCGCATGCGCATGAGTTATGTTATCGGTAACCAGCGTCACCGAGTCATGTGCTCCCACGTCACAAGCTTGCGGTCATGTGACATCGCGTCATAGAGACACGTGCGCATGAATAAAAATAGTATTGCCGGTCATAGTAGTATTGGTCTCAAATTGCAAGACACAGTAACGTAATATAGCATTGATCACTTTATCGAACAGGGCTCTATATGGAGAAGGCTAGAGGGAAAGGTAGAGAGACAAGAAAAAGAAAGAAAAGGAAAAAGATATAGATAAAGAAAGGGCAGCCAGTGACAAAAGGAGTGATGGAAGAAAAAGGGAGAAAAAATGAAATGGGGAATATAATGGAGTAAAAAGAATTACCTTCACCAAAGGAAAGGAGTCAACGATTCTGAGGAAAAAAGAGTCAAAAATAAGTAATTATTGAAAACTCAGTGTCATAGTCATGATTAAGACCTCTAGGAGATAAAGTTTGTAATCTATATATCCAATACACTTCGCGTATACGCATTTGTTTCTGGAGATTACCCCCCTGCGTGGTAGGCATATCCCTTCTAACACTTGGTATTTGAGTTGAGAAACTCTATGGCCCATTGTTTTAAAATGATAAGGTAGTGGTAAACTCTTTTTCTCACATCGTATGTTCGATTTATGTTGGGATATTCTGTCCCTGATATGTTGAGTCGTTTCACCCACATAAATGAGTCCACGTGGACATTTTATGGCATATATTACATTGGTCGAATTGCACGTAAAAAATTCTTTGATGGGGATACCCTCACATGTATGTGGGTGGTAGATCTAATCTCCTTTCGTAATATTATTACATTGAAGACAGTTCAAGCATGGAAAGGTTCCATGTCTTCTAGTCGATAAAAAGGATTGCCGAGTTACTTTAAGGGCTGAACCGACATCAGCTCTAATTAAATAGTCTTTAAGATTTTTGGCTCTCCTGAAACAGGGTAAAAAAATTATCCTGAAATTCAGGAATCGCAGGGTGACCTGATCGCAAAATACCCTCAAATTTCCGTATTGAAGCATGAAGTTTATAAATAAAAGGGTGAAAGGTATGCACCAATGGAATCCGATTGACAACTTTTTTCTGAGTCAAAAGATGACTGGAATTCTTTAATGTTTTTAAAGGATAACCTCTCTCCGAAAATCTCTGACACATTTCTCATTGTCTCTCATCCAGTTCTGTGTAAACAGAGAGAATTTTGCGTACCCTATTTAGTTGTGACAGGGGGATCAATTTTTTGACAGTCTCTGGATGACAACTGGAAAAATATAGAAGGCTATTACGGTCTGTTATTTTCCTAAAGATATCGAACATTAGAACATTATCCATCCTATATACCAGTGTATCCAGATAACTGACACAGTCTCGGGTAAAGCTTATAGAAAATTGAAGCTCTGACCATATAGAATTAAGATATGTATGAAATTCCAAGAGATCTTGGACAGAGCCCCCACATATGCAAAAAATTTCGTCAATGTAATGTCCCCAAAATTTCACATACTTTTTATAGTATGCATGAGTATAGACAAATTTATTCTCAAATGACAACATATAACAATTTGCATATGGGGGCTATGTTAGACCCCCATCGCGGTCCCTTGTCATTGTAAGTAGTAGGTATCTTGAAAAAGAAAAAAAATATCGTGTAACACCAGTGAGAGACATTCTTTCACATCCATATCAAAAAAATGTAACATCAGTAGTTCCTCACCTGCATCTAGACCTTTTTGATGAGTAATCGGAGTGTAAAGGCTAGTAACATCCCAAGAGACCAACAAGTAGTCTAATGGTAGGTTATCTAGGGATTTAATCTGTTGAATAAAATCACCAGTGTCCAAAATGAAAGAGGGTGTAGTTTTAATCAATGGAGTTAACATTTTATCTAAAAAAATTGAAATTGGTGTAAGAATAGACTCCGTAGAGGCCACTATAGGACGTCCAGGTGGGTTATCAGGACGCTTATGTACTTTAGGTAAAATATAAAATACCGGAATAATCGGATGGGACTTAGTCAAAAACTTTTGCATCAATGATGCCTCGCCTAAGACATAACTGTAATAGTTGAGTAATCTTAGATCTAATTGCAGGAGTAGGATTAGAAGACAAAGGTGTATATACAGTCGTATCAGATAGTTGTCTAAGACATTCTTGAATATAATAATGTCGATCCATGATAACCACTGCACCGCCTTTATCTACAGGTTTTAATATAATTTCTGGAAGTTCAAAAAGTGTAGTAAGAGCTTGTCTTTCTATGTTAGATAGATTAGAGGTCCAACGTAACTTTTTAGACTCTACCAATCGTCTAAATTCGATGAACTCTCGTGAAACAAATTTAATAAATGTCTCTACTGGTGGATCATTTTTTGCTAGCATAAAAAGACTTTTAGGGCGTAAACCGGCATAAAAAGACTTTTAGGGCGTAAGCCGGCATAAAAAGACTTTTAGGGCGTAAACCGGCATAAAAAGACTTTTAGGGCGTAAGCCGGCATAAAAAGACTTTTAGGGCGTAAACCGGCATAAAAAGACTTTTAGGGCGTAAGCCGGCATAAAAAGACTTTTAGGGCGTAAGCCGGCATAAAAAGACTTTTAGGGCGTAATTTTTTGGACTCTAAATTTGATGAACTCTCAAGAAACAAATTTAATAAATGTCTCTACTGGTGGATCATTTTTTGCTCTTGCTTACGCCCTAACAGTCTTTTTATGCCAGCAAAAAATGATGCACCAGTAGAGACATTTATTAAATTTGTTTCACGAGAGTTCATCGAATTTAGACGATTGGTAGAGTTCAAAAAATTACGCTGGCCCTCTAATCTATCTAACATAGAAAGACAAGCTCTTACTACACTTTTTGAACATCCAGAAATTATATTAAAAACTGCAGATAAAGGCGGTGCAGTGGTTATCATGGATTGACATTATTATATTCAAGAATGTCTTAGACAACTATCTGATACGACTGTATATACACCTTTGTCTTCTAATCCTTCTCCTGCAATTAGATCTAAGATTACTCAAGTATTACAGTTGGGTCTTAGATGGGGCATCATTGATGCAAAAGGTGTCGAGTTTTTGACTAAGTCCCATCCGATTATTCCGGTATTTTATATTTTACCTAAAGTACATAAGCGTCTTAATAACCCACCTGGACGCCCTATAGTGGCCTCTACGGAGTCCATTCTTTCACCGATTTCAATTTTTTTAGATGAAATGTTAACTCCATTGATTAAAACTACACCCTCTTTCATTTTGGACACTGGTGATTTTATTCAACAGGTTAAATCCCTAGATAACCTACCATTAAACTATTTGTTGGTCTCTTGGGATGTTACTAGCATTTACACTTCGATTACTCATCAAAAAGGTCTAGATGCAGTTGAGGAACTACTGATGTTACATTCTTTTGATATGGATGTGAAAGAATTCCTGTTACAATGTCTCTCACTGGTATTACACGAGAATTTTTTTCTTTTTCAAGATACCTACTATTTACAATGACAAAGGACCGCGATGGGGTCTAACGTAGCCCCCATATGCAAATTGTTATATGTCGTCATTTGAGAATAAATTTGTCTATACTCATGCATACTATAAAGAGTATGTAAAATTTTGGAGACTTTACATTGACAAAATTTTTTACATATGGGGTGGCTCTGTCCAAGATCGCTTGAAATTTCATACATATCTTAATTCTATATGGTCAGAGCTTCAATTTTCTATAAGCTATAGCCGAGATCGTGTCAGTTATCTGGATACACTGGTATATAGAATGGATAATGCTCTAATGTTCGATATCTTTAGGAAAACAACAGACCAAAATAGCCTTCTATATTTTTCCAGTTGTCATCCAGAGACTGTCAAAAGATCGATCCCCCTGTCACAACTAAATAGGGTACGCAAAATTCTCTCTGTTTACACAGAACTGGATCAGAGACAATCCGAAAACCGCTGACACGTTTCTGAGAGAGGTTATCCTTTAAAAACATTAAAGAATTCCAGTCATCTTTTGACTCAGAGAAAAGTTGGCAATCGGATTCCATTGGTGCACACCTTTCACCCTTTTATTTATAAACTTGGATATATAGATTACAAACTTTATCTCCTAGAGGTCTTAATCATGACTATGATACTGAGTTTGCTGTAATTTCTTATTTTTGACTCTTTTTTTCCTCAGAATCGTTGACTCCTTTCCTTTGATGAAGGTAATTCTTTTTACTCCATTATATTCCCCATTTCATTTTTTCTCTCTTTTTTCTTCCATCTCTCCTTTTGTCACTGGCTGCCCTTTCTTTATCTATATCTTTTTCCTTTTCTTTCTTTTTCTTGTCTCTCTACCTTTCCCTTTAGCCTTCTCCGTATAGAGCCCTGTTAGATATAGTGATCAATGCTATATTACGTTACTGTGTTTTGCAATTTGAGACCAGTACTTCTATGACCGGCAATACTGTTTTTACACACGCGCACGTGTCTCTATGACGTGATGTCACATGACCGCAAGCTTGTGAAGCGGGAGCACATGGCTCGGTAACGCTGGTTACCGATAACATAACTCATGCGCATGCGCGCGCGTGTCTCTATGACGCTGGACCATGTGCTGCTTTCTAGTTCCGGGTTAGGAGGATAAATACACATGAGATACAGCGTTCAGTACGCTGTTATCTCTGGCATTGCGGTGCGGTTCTATAAGTGTCATAATCTTGGTGAGTGTTGTATATTAATGCATGATACATATGAATTAGATCTTTTAGGTGATATTACCATTGGATCCTTTGTGCCAAGTCTCTTTTCTTAGACATATTGAATCTTATACAATATGTCTATTTCTTGTCTGTTTAAATCCCCTTGTCTGAACAAGACTATTTTATTTTCCATACAGCCTATGTGAATGACAACATCGTCAGTAATGAAGTAGCATGTTGACAAGAATTAATGGTATACATTTATATCTACATTTTGTTTTATTCAGTGTTAATTTATGGAGCATGAATATTGACCATGTAAAATGTATTTTCTTTGTTCTTTTGTTTATCAACTGAGGAAGGCCAGTGGGCCGAAACGTTTTGCTTTATAATTCTGTCCACACAAGCTACTTAATAAAAATCTTCTATTTTCAATATTTTTGTGCCAAGTTAATTTGATTATTCCTATGGACAAACACATGCTCAGCCTACAATGGGGAGGATGCAGTTGAAACATGCACCTTGGGTGCCCCAAAGTCCAGCCATTGTTGTGTGCAGCCCGAAAGAAAACGCTATTTGACAAGTAACTACATGCACATGGAGCACTTTGTCCGGATCGGGGCACAATGTGCCAACCACAACAAACTGTGTCCACGACTGTTGACACCGCAACTGAGGAACATGTTGCCAGCACCCCCCCAAGGGACTTAATTGAGCTGTAATGTTGTATCACACATAACAACAGGAAAACACTGACTGACATAAGAATTGGTTAGCTTTAAAAAATAGCTATGTGTTATTATTTGTTCTAAATTGTTGGGTACAATGTGTCATGTATATTTACAAGGGAACGTGACGCCTATTTTAATTTACGCTAATATATGTACCGCCGCTGAAAGCCGGGCGTTGAAGTGATGATGGTTTCAGCAAAGTGTGTTCCAGCTCCCCACAAGTTGAGCTTTTACCTACGTGCAACGGTGATGCGGGACGAGGACAATGAGAGGGATGATGGAAGTAGTTCTTGTAGTTGTTGTGGTAAATCAGGTTTTATTCAATATCAAATAAGTAACAGTACAAAAAAATATGTAGCGGTCTGGACAATGATACATCTTTTTACAACCAATTCGTGTATTGCTATAATACATGGTGAAGAACAAAGAATACTTAGTGAACAGCATTAAACCTCCATGTATTAGCTCCAGACCTTAGGTAATCATAGAGAAAGGAGAAAGGAGAGAAAAGTGGAAAAGCAAGAAGCAAGAAAGACTGCTAAGAAAGAGGGGCGGGGTTAAGAGAGGGAAGATAGAAAGAGGGAAATAAAGAAAGAGTCCGGGAAGGGTCGTGGCCATCAACGTAGAAGTTAAGAAGCCAACCATGAGGCAAGCAAAGGGGAGTCCCTGAATAGTAACCACGGTGTCCATACCTGAAAGTAGCGCTTGGTACCAGAGTCCGAGGGGTCTGATTGATGAAGAAAGTCCTCCATTCTGCAGATGTCGTGCAGTTCAGATATCAAGTCTTCCCTGGACGGGCACCGGGAGTCCTTCCAATAACGGGGGACCAAACGCCGAGCCGCCGTTAGGAAGTGGCGTAATAGACCCCGCCTGAAGCCGGAGATCGAGCATGGAGCCAGATTTAGGAGAGCTAGTTCAGGAGTGGGCAGTAGACACTCCCGCGTCACCGTCCCGTAAAGGTCAAGGACCTCCCCCCAAAACCGTTGGATCCGGGGGCACAACCACCATGTGTGGAAATACGTCCCCACAGCGGCTGAGCAGCGCCAACAAGTGGCAGGCGTCTCTGGGAAGAATCTATGCACATCCTCAGGGCATCTATACCACCTCGCCACCACCTTAAAGTTACATTCCCGGGACGCTGCGCAAGACGAGGCCTTGTAAGTATTACACAGAATCTTGTTAACCTCTACCGGCGTGAAACCCCTGCCTATATCTGCCTCCCACTTCGTCAAATAAGGCGGAACGTTGTTCGAGGGGCCGAGGACCGATTCCTGAAAGAGTTTATACAGCCTAGAGATCGAATGGGGTTGTGGGCATGGGTCTAGACACATCAGTTCAAAAGGGAAAGGCGCTCTGAATAGGCATCTGCGGGGGAGGGTAGAAACATAACTCTGGAGTTGACGTAATTGGAGCCAGGCCTGTGGCGGTGGGGGGGAAGAAGGGAACAGGTCCGTTAGAGAGCGGGTCCCTGACTGCGTGACATAATGAAATAAGGTGGGGTTTGAGTCTCTATGTTTATGCAGAAACTTCCGCAATCCTGTATCAATTGGAAAGTTACTGTTTTGAAAGATCGGCGTGAGCGGGCCAGGAATGGTGAATAGGTTGTAAGCTAATCGTGTCCTCTTCAAGTATAAATGCAAGTTATATGTAATGAAGGGCAGTGTTCTCACCTCTGTCGACTTCCCCCCCACAACATGACCAGGGGGCTCCCGGAACAATTCAGCCTCTCCACGTCTATCCATCTCTTCCCAGTTGATGGGTGAAATAGGTCCAGAATGCAAGAGCCCAAAGCTGCGTGGTGATATTTCAGGAAGTCAGGTAATCCCATCCCTCCTTTATCCACCTGTCTAATCAAAATAGCATAAGAGATGCGAGACCTCTTGTGCGACCAAATAAATTTAATGATGGAGCTCTTGAGTCTGGAGAAAAAGGAGGCAGGTAGGAGCAGTGGTAGGGTCTGGAAAAAGAAGAGCAGACGCGGGAGCAAGTCCATGCGGACCGTGTTGATCCTCCCCAACCAAGTGAGGTGGAGCTTATTCCACCTCTGCATATCCTTTTCTATTTTCAGTTGTAGTCCTGTAAAATTAGATTTCAGCAGACAAGTGGGATCTGACGTTAAGCGGATGCCCAGATAATCAAGGTGCCCCGTTCGCCAATTAAAAGGGTACTGAGCCTTCAAAGCCTCGACCACGTCTCCACGGAGCGTCACATTCAGGATTTCAGATTTGCTGGGGTTCATTTTAAAGTTGCTCACAGAGCCATAGTGATGAAGAACGGTCATAATAGCTCGTAAACTGCTCACTGGTTGAGTCACATATAAAAGTAAGTCGTCCGCGTACAAGGCCAACTTATGCTCTCTACTACGAGAAGGAATTCCGCGGACGTCCGGGTGTCGCCTCAGGGCAATGGCCAAGTGTTCCATTGTCAAAATGTAAAGAATCGGGGACAGGGGGCACCCCTGCCGAGTACCGTTTCTGATAGGGAATGAATCCGACAGTGAGCCATTGATCCTGATGCGGGCCGAAGGATGGGTGTAGAGCGCTCCAATTCGACATAGCCTGTCCCAGCCCCCATGACTCAAGGACCTTATACATGAAGCCCCAGTGCACCCTATCGAACGCTTTCTCTGCGTCTATTGACAGGATGCACATGGGGACTCCAGTACGTCTAGCATTATCCACCAGAGCCACTGAACGTATGGTGTTGTCCCTGGCCTCTCGGCCAGGTACAAAACCCACTTGGTCCGAGTCTATGGTGTCCGGGAGTAGCGTCTTAAGTCTATTGGCCAGCAGCTTAGCAAACAGTTTAATGTCTATGTTGATGAGCGATATCGGCCTGTAGCTGCCACAGCTCAGCGGGTCCTTGCCCGGCTTGGGGATGACCACTATGTGCGCCATCAGGGCCTGTGACGGAAAGGAACCCCCCGAGGAGACGTGGTCGAAGGCCCTCAACAGAAGAGGACTAAGGAGATCGTGCAGACATTTGTAGAACCCTGCGGAGTAACCATCAGGGCCTGGGCTCTTGCCCACTTTGAGCTCTTTAATCGCGGCAGTAATTTCTTCAATGGTGAATGGAGTCTCCAACCCAGAGGCCACGGATGGGGACAGTGGTGGCAGGGGGGTGTTTGCCAGAAAATCGGCCATCTCATCAGAGCCCTCTGCGGGGCAACTCACATCATAAAGCGAGGCATAGTAAGACCGGAAAACCGACAGAATATCCCTCGTTCTGTGTACCATGGTATCGGGGTCAGCCCTAATGGAAGGGATATAGGTTCTAGTAGTACGGGGGTGAAGCGTCCTGGAAAGCAGGTGACCACTTTTATTGCCATGCTTATAAAAACGGGCCCGGAACCTATCTCTCAAGCCCCTATCCTTCTGGTCTAAAATAGCCAAAAGAGAGCGCCTGAGGGAGGTGAGCTCGCTAAATCGCTGAGGTGTGGGGTCGCGCTTATGTGAGGATTCAAGGGCTGTAATCTGTGACATCAGGGAATCTATTTCCTGAGATCTAAGTTTCTTTAAGCGCGTACCGTGTGAGATCAGCACACCCCTGAGCACACTTTTAAGGGCTTCCCACTGGATTGTAGGTGAGGTGGGGTCCGCCGAGTGGTCAGAGCCAAAGTGTTGTATGGCTTCCTTGACCTCCCGTAGGCACGTGGTGTCCTGTAAGAGGTTATCATTGAGGCGCCAGGTAAAGGTAGGCCGGGACCCGTCTCCCAAATTCAGTGATAGGAATACTGGTGCGTGGTCGGACCACAGAATCGTCCCAATGTCAGCCTCTACCTGGCGATCCAGGAGACCGTGTGAGATCATGAATCTATCTATCCTGCTGTGTATATTAAAAGCCGGGGAGTAGTATGTGTAATCCTTAACGGCCGGGTGTAAGATGCGCCACACATCTACCAGGTGCATAGAGCCCCATTGACGTCTAAGACGGTGGAGGGAGGTGGCAAGGTGGTACGACTTACCCGAGGATACATCTACGGTGGGGTACATGGGGAAGTTGAAGTCCCCTCCAACGATGATGGGGCAAGAGCCTGCAAACTCTATAAGCTTCCTGCGACAATCCGCTCCGAATCTCTCCAGGCCACTGTTGGGGAAATAACAGTTTGCAATCACAAAGGTATTAAGATTCCACGTCACCTGCAGAAAGAGGTACCTACCCAACGGATCAATCAAAGATTTAAGAACTACCGGTGTAAAGGACTTATGGAAAGCTATCGAGACCCCCTTAGACTTGGCCCCAGGGTTGGTGCTATGATACCAAGTGGGATAGTATCCCGAGTCACACTTAGGGGTGTAATCTGATCTAAAATGGGTTTCTTGCAAAAGTAGGAGTGAAACTCTCTGCTTATGAGAAGAGTATAGGATCTGTCGCCTCTTCTCTGGTTGATTAAACCCCTTTACGTTATATGTGCATAACTTCAGTTTAGCCATTGGAGATCAACTGGGGTAGGCTGGTCATGTTTGGAGGCCACGCACCTCCCGGACGAGGTAGGAACTACAGACAGGGGGAAAAGAGAGAAGATAGAAGAAAAAGAAAAAGGGAAGTAGAGAGAAGGTGCAAACATAGTACATCTGACATATAGTACATAGGCACCGTATACGTGCATAAAAGGGATAGCAATAAAGCTATCCAGCACCATAAAGGGGCAACAGCAAGCCGCGGCGGAGGCATCCCCGGCCACCATCCCCAGCCCTCATAATAAATGGGATATAACAACTCTGAAAAAGGAGCAATAAAACAAAATAGCAGATCATATGAAGAACAGAAAAAAAACATCAAACAGCTTAAGAGACCAGGAGGGTCTCATCATAAGCGGTAACAGGGCCCTGTAAGTGTCACTCATAGTCCTATAGAAGTGAGGAGCCCGAAGACTAATAAGTCTCCGTTAGTGATTGCCGGGCAAGCAAGAAAATGAAAAAAGGGAAAAAAAAACATTGTGCAGGGCAATCATAACAAACTAGGAGATGCTCTTGTGAAACTAAGTAAGGGGAAACACGCCGTTCCCCCAGTGTCCAGATGGTGGCAGTCTGGTACTGCTAAATAAGGCATCAACAAGAAAGGAGCCAAGATATCTGCAAAGGGAGTCATAACAATAGCAATGAAGGAGCTTAACTCCGATTAGACTTGCAGGAAGAATGTCCCTCAATTTTCAAGTAGCCTCTGGACGGGGAGGTGAAGGACGGCTGCTCCTGTCTCTTCTGACCCTTTGCCATCGAGGGGGTAGGGCAGCAGCCATCTGGGGAATCTGCGGCCAGTCGGGCAGAGTGATGGAAGGGAGATTAAAGGCATCAAGTAAACGTGGCAAATCATCAATTCTTCTAAAGGAGGCAGATCTCCCCTCCTTGGTGGCAATTAATTGAAACGGGAATCCCCATCGATATGTGATGTCGTGATCTCGTAGTAGGGTCAGGAGGGGGCGCAATCCTCTCCTCTGCTGGAGAGTACGTCTTGCTAAATCTTGCAACAGAAGAACAGGAGTGTCCTCAAACATTATCCTGTCCTTGTGCCTGGCCGCTGACATTATGGCCTCTTTAGTTGGGAAATGGTGCACTCGGCAGATAACATCTCGAGGCTGAGCATCAGGGGAGGGTGGAGGGGCGAGGGCTCTATGCACTCTGTCCAGGGCAGTGATGTTACTCGAGTCAGCTTCCAGAATCTGATTGAAGAGGAGCTGGACCGCGTTGTTAAGGTCCAGGGGGCCCACAGACTCAGGCAAACCGCGAATTCTAATGTTATTACGCCTATTGCGGTTCTCCAGATCCTCCTGCCCATACAGCACGTCTTCAATGTGGTGTGTGTGAGTCTCTATTAACTGCCTATGAGCCCTCAGCTCCTCTATTATCCCCTCCTGGGCCTTCTCCACCTCCTCCACCCTCGTGGTAAACTCGCTCCTAAGGGAATTTATCTCTTTTTTATAAGATCCCTCTAATCTGCGGGCAAAATGCTCCAGGTCCCTTTTCGTGGGCAGCTGCCTTATATATGTACTTAGCTCAGCCATCGTGCAGTTGTCAGCAGGGCCTCCTTCGTCCTCCTCCTCGCTGAAATCTCCTCCGTGTGCAGATTGTGAGCCCGCGCCTCTCTCCTTGTCTCTCCTCGTGGTTCCCGCGCTGCGAGCCGACGGCGCCATGTTAGAGGACGCGCCTCGGGGAGCTGGGGAGGCCGTGGAGCGCAGAAAACGATCCATGGAGCTCTGTTCTCTGGTCTCGTCTGCTCCCGAGCCTCCCGTTATCTGTCTGGTCTTGCCCATCATAAATCCTGTTGTCAGAGTTGTCTAAATAAAGGCTATAGGGGCTTTGTGGCACGGAGCTTCAGCAATGTGCGTCTCACTCCGCCATCAGTCAGGCACCGCCCCCCGTTCTTGTAGTTGTTACCCCTGCTGCAGATGGTGCTGAAGCCCTTTGTTAACCCGCAAGGAGAAGGACAGACTGATTCTCCTCAAACCATAGTTTACTGCTTACCGACAGATGTTAAACGATACACGGTACAGTCTGGTTTACCGGTTGTCTTTAACCGGTTCAGGGTCACCCTTATGGAGGTTTCATATGTTACTAGTTCGTATTTCTGGTTACACTTTAGTAATCAAAGAGTTTAACAAACTCGCAAATCTCTCCTGCCCTTACTACCAGGGGCGTAACTACCGGCATAGCAGACGTAGCGGTCGCTTTGGGGCCCGGCCCTTGTGGGGGGCCCGGACCTAGCGCCGCTACGCTGCTATCCGGTCAGCTACAGGCCCCCCCCATGTGTCATTAAAGGTCCCCCACTCCTCCTCTGCTGCACACGTCACCTGTAAAGGAATACATCATACTTACTTATCTCTGCCGGCTGCCGCCGCTCTGCACCGCGCTCCGTCTTCATCCAGCTTCTTCCTGGTTGTGACGTCATTTCTGCGCCGGCGGGTCACAACCAGGAAGAAGCCAGATGAAGACGGAGCGCGGTGCAGAGCGGCGGCAGCGGCAGAGATAGTAAGTATTGATGGGGTCTTTACAGTGAGTGTGCAGCAGAGGAGGAGTGGGGGGCCTGTATATTCCCACTGGGGGCTGTATATTACACACTGGGGGCTGTATATACACACTGGGGGCCTGTATATTCCACTGGGGGCCTGTATATTCCCACTGGGGGCCTGTATATTCCCACTGGGGGCTGTATATTCCCATGGGGCTGTATATTCCCACTGGGGGCCTGTATATTCCCACTGGGGGCTGTATATTCCCACTGGGGGCTGTATATTCCCACTGGGGGCCTGTATATTCCCACTGGGGGCCTGTATATTCCCACTGGGGGCCTGTATATTCCCACTGGGGGCCTGTATATCCCACTGGGGGCCTGTATACATGGGCGTATATACCCACTGGGGGCCTGTATATACCCACTGGGGGCCTGTATATACCCACTGGGGGCCTGTATATACCCATGGGCCTGTATATCCCTGGGGGCCTGTATATACCCACTGGGGGCCTGTATATCCCACTGGGGGCCTGTATATACCCACTGGGGGCCTGTATATACCCACTGGGGGCCTGTATATACCCACTGGGGGCCTGTATATACCCACTGGGGGCCTGTAATATTCCACTGGGGGCCTGTATATTCCCACTGGGGGCCTGTATATACCCATGGGGGCCTGTATATACTACTGGGGCCTGTATATACCACTGGGGAGGCTGCTGTATACCACTGGGGCTGCTGTTATAACTGCTGGGCCTGTATATACCACTGGGGAGGCTGCTGTATACCACTGGGGCTGCTGTATATACTGCTGGGTCCTGTATATACCACTGGGGAGGTGCTGTATACCACTGGGGCTGCTGTATATACCACTGGGGAGGTTGCTGTATACCACTGGGGCTGCTGTATATACCACTGGGGAGGCTGCTGTATACCACTGGGGCTGCTGTATATACCACTGGGGAGGCTGCTGTATACCACTGGGGCTGCTGTATATACCACTGGGGAGGTTGCTGTGTACCACTGGGGCTGCTGTATATACTGCTGGGGCCTGTATATACCACTGGGGAGGCTGCTGTATACTACCACTGGGGAGGCCTGTATACCACACTGCTGGGGGCTGTATACCTATGCTGGGGTACACCCTCGCTTATACACGAGTCAATAGGTTTTCCCAGGTTTTGGGGGCAAAAGTAGGGGGGTCGGCTTATACACGAGTATATACGGTAAACTGGGTGGCGTCAGACTGTTAACACTGATTCGGTAAGGGGGTGTGTCTTGAAGGGGGCGTGTCATTGGGGGCGTGTCTTGGAGGGGGCCCCGTTCAAATGTTTGCTATGGGGCCCTTCCAGTTCTAGTTACGCCCCTGCTTACTACGGTCTGTAGCTAATAGATAAGGTTGGTTCATTACCGTTACGTACGGGAGCATCAGGACCACGCTATCTCTCCTGCCAATGTAATGCGGGCCTTCATCTAAAGTCTCCTGAACTGTTTTCATTACGGATGAGTAACATGCATTTGTGGTGGTAACGTGAACATGATTACTATGGGCAGCTCGTTGGTTTGCTGACAGAGGTCAACTAAAGACTGACTCAGCTTCACGTCCAGACATTGTTCACCAAACATGATGATCCGGCTACAATCAGTCCTGGTCACTTCCCTTGAGTCATGGCCCCCACTTAAAGATGGGTATCCCCCCTGTTAGCGCTACTGTCAGGTGCGTGCGTCATGACGGCTTTCACAGCACTGTGTGTGACTTAAGTGTCCTTAGTTTATTGTTTTCACACTGTTTTGTAGGCTACACCCCATTTTGGGACATTATAAAAAAACAGTCCCCCCATACTAAGGTGGCCAACTATTGTGTGTATGTGTACATTGAGTCTCAATATGTTAAAGCCATCTCTGACTACTTGTACAGATAAAACTTTTTCCGTCAAGTGTAATACCTCTGTGTCGCCACGTAAATATGCAATTTTTTTTTGGATGAAAAAATGCTTCATTATTAAAAGTGTACTTCGTGTTACTCAAAAGGTCTTTCTTTATTGATTCATTTAACTGTCATACTACAGTGTAGCATAAAATACTGTTTAATATTGTAATATTTGATGAGAGCACCTTATGTAAGGGATTGAGCAGACATCACTTTATGTTATTCCAGAGTAGCTTGCAAGAATGATTCCACAGTGTCATATGCCTTTCAACCAAAACAGTAAAAAAAAAAAAAAAAGAAGAAGAATGCAAGCTTACATGAGCACGTACAGCATATTCAAATGACAATCTTTTAAATCATATCATCCGTCCAGGGCACACTACCAGCATTTGTTAATAAATAAGTGGCTTAACGCAAAGAATAAATGTTCACTACATTGCCCACCTGCAATAGTTTGTATGCATGAATCATGCAGAGTTATATAGCCCTAATCCAGCCGTGCTTGTACTTGAAGCAGAGTACAGGCAATGCCCATGGTTCAGGCATAGTCATGTGGTTTTCAAAAATTATCCCAAGGGGCTTTGTTGCAGACTTGTAAATAAGAAGGCCTACATGGCCCTAACCCAGCCTTGCTTGGACTTGAAGCAGAGTACATGCAATGCCCATAATTCAGGTATAGGCATGCGGTTTCCAAAAATTACCCCAAGGGGCTGTGTTGTTGTTGCTGTTGAAATTTTTTTTTAAAGGGATTAATGTTAACCCCCTGAATCACGCTAGAAATTTTTTTTTTCTTGCCTGACTGTAGCTTTGTAGAATGTCGTCTGGAGGGCTTACAAACTGTGGTGAAATCCAGTCCTTATTGAACTTTATCAGAGTCAGCCTGTCTGCATTGTCTGGAGTCAGCCGTGTCTATGTATCAGTGATGATAGCCCCAGCGGCACTGAAAACCCGCTCAGAAGGCACACTAGCAGCTGGGCAGGCCGGCACCTCCAGGGCATATAACGAGAGCTCTGTCCAAGTGTGAAGTCTGCTTACCCAGTAATTGAACGGAACAGAAGGGTCAGTAAGGAAGCAGGTACTGTCACTTACATACTCGTTTACAATGTTGTTCAATTTCTGTCTCCTAGATATGGAAACCGGAGCAACAAGACGTTGCTGATTCGATAGTTTATTGAACATGACCCAGTTAGTGGACATCTTCCCACCACCTGTTTTGGAGATGCAGGCCGTGTGTGTTCCGATCAATGGCTGCTGTGCAAAGAGCTGCTCCCTCTGGGGAGAGTGGTATCTGAGGGTGATCTTGTCAGCAAATTATCAACAAGAGCAGTCTTGAAATAATCTTTTGTTAAGCCCTTTGGTGACTGTAACAGCAGCAAATTAAATTTGTCCTTATAACGTGGGATCAGAAATGTGGCCAACCAGTATAGGTTGCTGTTAAATATGTGAATCATGTGTGGGTCTTGTGACAGACTTGTGACTTGTATTGTCTTGTCATACTTTACAGTATTGTTGTATTTGTCTGTATACGTTAATTGTGCAAAACTACTCTCTTCTAAACTGCTAATAGAATCTTTGGTGCTTTCATACAACTTTTTTAACTTTCTAATTCTATATACGGTACTACTTTGTGGTTAAGCATCGCTTGTAACAAACTTTACTAATCTTCTAATTCTATCACCCTTTCTCTGCCTTTACTGTACTACTTTGTTTTTAAGATCTTGCCAGAACTAATAGGGAAACAGGAGAAGAATTTGATAAACGGTTAGAGAACTACAACCCACATTCTCTTCCTGCTGCTGAGGTCTGAACAAGCTTCGCACCATTCCTCCCTCCCTTCTTTCCTCCCTCCCTCCTTTCCTCCCTCCCTCCTTTTTTTCATACGTCACACCTCTTCCCTCCCTTTCTCCGTACAGTAAACATTCTGAAGGTTGAATATTATCTATTATGTGTTGCTCTAATTGTGTTTGTAGCTTGCTGTTCCATTGGGAACCCGGCAGCTCTGACCCATTGATTTCATTATTAACCGTACTGCTATCTTTGTTAGATCCTCTAGGATGGGATGCAGGGTACACTCGAGTAGCAGGTACAAGGTACTTTGAAGTAAGGATCAATGCCCATTCTGTCCCAGCAATAGAGAGCATTGGATTACCCATTGAACAGACAGTTACAGATGGCAACCTGATTTGTCCACGGGCAATTCAGGGGCTTGAATTTCTTGTGACTGCATTTTCATATCACTAACTTTTTAAAGGTGTACACCTGTGGAAAAAGTGTGTGTGAAAGAAAGTGATTGGTATGAAACTCTTTGAGCTGAAACCAAATGTTCTGTTAATGTTGTAAAACTATGCAGAAAGATCAGAAAACTTGCAGACGGGCCTGCCCTGTCCTTGTTTTTCTGGTAGCCTATGGTTTTGCGATAAACTGTAATATTTTGGTGAAGGCTGTATGCGGAGCAATTGTGTTGAATGATCTGCTGAAAGACAGGCGCATGTTTTCACAAAGATCAGATGAGAATTGTGCCTTGTATGACAGCAGAAGGAAAGTACATTATTTCCAAAAAAGTATTACATATTTTCTGTATTACTTACTGTATTTAAGTCAAAGTCCAGATCCACAGGTTTACAAACAGAACTCCTAATTAAAATATATGTGAATATATAGAAAACAGACAAAATATATTAATTTACATTGTACTAGAATCACTGATTTTGTTTTTCCTTTGAAAAAAATTGTTTAATTGAGCGGAGTCAATGGAATTCAGGAATGTTTGTGTGAAGGTTTTAATCACAGCAGCAGAGAAAAGGGGGGTATTCAGACTTCTGAAACTGGATGGAGTTTAAGACTATAATGTTGATTGTAATGTTTGCATTGTGATTGGGTGAACACCAGCAAATGTCTTATAATATCATGCCCTGATGTCTTTGTTAGAGGAGAGATGCAAAGTGGGGAAGAATCACAAAACTAAAGTTATTTGACTTGGTTATTGCATCTCTGCTCAATGAAAGCACGTTGTAGATTTGGATTAATGTTAGCTATATCTTCTGAAGGGTTGAGACTAGCTAAAATTGTTGACAATTGTTATAGTCAAGTGTACACTGGGGTTGGACCTCTGGAGCATTATTGAAACACATAGAGTAATAGAGGAATATGATGTCTGGTGTCCTAGAAACATACCATTCAGGTGTTTACTGGATAACAGAAGACCAGAGACCCCAATCCCAGTCTGCAAGACTTTCTGTTCTGTGAAGCTGGAATAGATAACAAGCTTCACTGAACTGACAGGACAGCATTTCAGCTGGTATGACAAACACTGCTTTATGTTGGAATAGATCTTAGTGACAAAATTTTATGGGATTCATTCAAGCCTCTGATACAGGAGTAAGTTTATGAAATCAGTGATAACTGTAACATTTGCATAATTGATAAGGGGTGTACACAGTTTGAAGTCTGCAAGACTTTTTGTTCTCCTCATGAAAATCCAGCTATAACATGGTAATGTGTCAGGTAGAACAATATAATGTGAATTGTTTGATGTACCACAGTGATGTTGTGTTCTTATGTAAAGTTGATTCAGAAAAAGTGTAAAGTATAGTTGCATATAGGTGCAAAAAGGTAATACATAATTATAGATATACAGAGGAAGTGGTGGATTCAGGAATAGGGGTGTCTGCTACAGATAATTCTGATATACATGACAATTGTTTTTTTTTGGGATTGCATTGTATGTTTTTCCCGTAGATCATTATTATTATATAATTATTCATCATTGTATGTTTTATTTTTTTCTACTTGCTTAGTCAAGTGTTCTCTACAATTAGAATAATCAGGAAATTGAGTTTGCATTGACTGCCCAGGACAGAGAGGTCCAGCTTGGGGAAACCAGGTTGATGGGTTTTCTTTTTTTGTTGTTGTTGTTTTTTTTTTTTTTGTTTTTTTTTGAGATGACAAGTTGGAAGCAGGGTGAATTGATGATGGGATGGTCTAGTTTGGGCACCAGGACGCTGAAGATAAAGGTAGCCACCTTTGACAGTTACTGGGCAAACCAGGTTGCTGGTTTGGATGACAAGCTAGATGAACTAGCAGAAGGTTGCTAGTTCAGAGAGGTAGTGGGATGCTGAAGATGGGGTTCGCAACTCATGACAGCCGCTATAGAAATTCACCAAGGCTCTTACTGGATCAAGATGGATCCCATATTCAGTGGGAGCAGAGAAGCAGGGCAGTTAATGACGCAGCAATAATGTTAGGAAAAAAAGAAAGAAGCTGCAAATACTTAGATGGGTAAATTGGGTTGTTTTGATATGGCCTGTTGAAGGCAATTCATCCGTGTGAATGACCAGTGGATTCAGAGGCACAGATACAGGTACCAGGTAAAGTCCTGGATCTGGGCTTCTGAACGCCACAATCCCCTTATAGATTAATTGTTACCATTATCTATAATCTGGATATAAATAGACCAAAATAAAGCAGCTCCACTATCACCTGTACCTACATACTTCTTTCCTTGCACCCAGAAAATGAACAAGTACAGTTGATCATGCACACCAGACAAACCAACTTGTTTACAGGTAACACTGTCTCTGTTGGGGTTTTTGTTTGAGGAGAGATGCAAAGTGAGGGAAGAATCACAGACTGAAGTCAAAATGACTTGATTATTGCATCTCTACTCAGTCAAGACACATCACAGCTGACAGAAAGAAAGCAATCAGTAAAGCAAAACAACCTACCACTGAAAGAGTATTAAGCACCTTCTTAGGGCTGGTGGGTTACTGCGGGGAGTGGATTTCTTCAGCATCAAAGAAAATGCAGCCACTATATTATGTGTTGGCAGAATGCAAGAAGGGCAAACTCTATGAAATCACACCAGAAGCAAAAGAGGGGATTGACATGCTGAAGAATGACATTCTCTCTGTCCCAGCACTAGGTATTGCAAAAGTATTAGTTTAATGTTCTGAATTAGAGGAATATGCAAAAGGAGCAGTGGCGTAACTAGAGTCTGGTGGGCCCCGGCGCGAAATTCAGACCTGGCCCCCCTTCCCCCCAGGGCCGGACTGGGACCAAAAAGCAGCCTTGGAAAACCAGCCCCACCAGCCCACACACTATATTACCCATCAGCCCCAATACGTAAATGTTGCTTTTACCCTGTTGTGGCCCTCGCCACTTTCTTAAAGAAGTTATTTGAAGAGCCACATGTGAATGGTGCAGCAGAGGAAATAATCAACCACAGCTCCATTTACATGGTGCTCTTCAAAGCTCTGTTTCTCAGGATTGTGGGGTTACAGTGGTCAGACACACAGACACACAGCCAGCCACACACAAACAGCCAGCCACACACAAACAGCCAGCCACAGCCAACCACACACAGAGCCACAGTCAGCCAGCCACACAGACACAGCCAGCCACACACACAAAGCCAGCCACACACACAGCCAGCCACAGCCAGATAGCCGCACACAGCTAGCCACATAGACAGCCACGAGCCACACACAGACACAGCCAGCCACATAGGCAGCCACCACCAGCCACACACAGATGCAGCCAGCCAATAACATACACAGCCACACACAAACAGCCAGCCACACACAGACAGCCACACACAGACAGCCACACACAGACAGCCACACACAGACAGCCACACACAGGTGCAGCCAGCCACATAGACAGCCACAGCCAGCCACACATCCAATCAGCCTCACACAGCCAGCCACACACACAGCCATACAGTCAACCACACAGTCAGCCACACACAGCCAAGCAGCCCCAGCCACACACAGCTCCAGCCACACACAGACACAGTCTGCCACACACAGTCAGCCACACAGACAGTTTGCCACACACAGCCAGCCACTCAGCCCCTGCCACACAGACATATAGTCAGCCACACAGCACAGCCACGCAGTCCCAGCCATACACAGACACAGTCAGCCACACAGCCAGCCACACAGCCCCAGTTACACACAGTCAGCCACACAGTCAGGCACACACAGTCAGCTACAGCCACGCAGCCCCAGCCACACACAGTCAGCTACAGCCACACAGCCCCAGCCATACATAGACACACAGGCAGCCACAGCCACGCAGCCCTGACACACAGTCAGCTACAGCTATACAGCCCCAGCCACACACAGACATAGTCAGCAGCCACACAGCTAGACACAGCCCCACAGAGACACAGTCAGCCACACAGACAGTCTGTCACACACAGGCAGCCACAGCCATGCAGCCCCAGACACACACAGCCAGCCACAGCCGCATACAGACACATAGACAGCCAGCTCCCCAGTACCTGCTATGCCAGCAGGTGGTGGCTGCAAAGTGATTTAAAGCCAACCTGCGGCCCGCGGAGCAGGTGCTGTGGCCCCACCCACTCGACAACTACCGGCCCATAGGGAAAAGTCCAGGCCTGCCCCCCCCCCCACACACACGTTGGTCTGATGTATGGGCCCAGTGTAATTTTCTGCATACTTTCAAGATTCACAGATTGACCCCTCTCCCCCTTCTTTATGTATTACTGTCCCTCATCCTGCTATATATGGTCCTCCTCCTGGAATGTGGTCTTTATTGTGGTATATATCCCTCATCATGGTTTATATGGTCTTCCTTCTCCCGCCACCATATAATGCATCAGTGTATGAGGCGCTCAGACCTATATACAGCATCCGACATGAGGCACAGGTATCAGGCACATTCCATCAGTAATGTACAATGAGGCACAGGGCACATTATAGGGAACAGCCTGGTTCTATATAGTGCAGCACACATGGACCATTTTGGGGTACAGTGCTTGGTTCTCTTACCTGGCATTGGTGCAGTCCTGTTATGGGGTTTAGGTGCCACTTCTATACTATATGAAGCACAGGGCACACTGTGGGGCACAGTAGGGGGCAGAATTACAAAACATTTCAGGTGTGAGCTGGTGTTGGTGCAGTCCTGTTATGGGGCACAGTGTGGGGTGCCATAAAGCACTCAGTACAGGGCACTAATGCATAACATTTTGAGAATAACCTAGTGTTAGTGAAGTCTTATTATGGAGACCGTATGAGGCACAGTATAGGACACAGTATGGGGGCACACAGTGGGGAGGGGGGCACGCGCAGAACATTTGAGTCTGACCTGGCGTTGAAGTCTTGTTATGGGGCACACAGTATGGGGGAGGAATCAGTATAAGGGTGGGGGGCACGCACAGTATGGGGGGCACACAGTATAAGGGGGTGGGCGCACACATGCACAGTATGGGTAGGGGGCACAGTATAAGGGGTGGGCGTGCACACACAGTATGGGTAGGTGGGCACAGAGTATATGAGAGGGCATAGTAGATGGGGAAGCACAGTATGGGAAGGGGGCAAACAGTATATGGGGCACACAATATAGGGGGGACAGTATATGGGGTGGGCATGCACAGTACATGAGGTGGGCACACAAAGTTTGGGGAGGGCACAGTACAGTGGGAGGAGGGGGCACACAGTATATGGGGCACACAATATGGGGGGTACAGTATATGGGGTGGGCACACACAGTATGGGTAGGTGGGCACAGAGTATATGGGGCATACAGTATAAGAAGGGGGCACAGTATATGGGAGGGCATAGTAGATGGGGAGGCATAGTATGGGAAGGGGGCACACAGTATATGGGGCACACAATATAGGGGGGAAGTATATGGGGTGGGCATGCACAGTACATGAGGTGGGCATGCAAAGTATGGGGAGGGGGCACAAAGTATATGGGGAGGGTACAGTACAGTGGGAGAGGGCACACAGTATATGGGGCACACAATACAGTCTCTGACCTGGCGTTGGTGCAGTCCTGGTACAGAGACTGGAAGTCTCTCCTGGGGATCAGCTTGCTGAGGTTGATCCCCGGCTGGATGGCCCCCAGCCCCCGCAGACAGATGAGCTCCTGCCCATCTAGCACAAAGGACGCGACCCGCACCCCGTGCATCTCCACCATCCAGCACTCACTGCTGCCCCTGGGAGCCGGGCTGTATGCGCCCAGCAGCAGAGATTCCGTCGGGCTCTGCATTACAGGAGGAGGGTCGGACATGGCCATGCTCTGGCTCCCGGCCTGAGAGAACAAGCAGCCGCCGCTGCCTCAGAGTGAGCTGGATTTCCGAGCCCGGGACGCGGAGTGGCCTCACACACCGCCGACACCAGCCTGCTTGAACGCAGGCCGGCACCGCTGCCTCCCTTCCCCTCCCTGACACACTGGCCATGAAGTCACATGGATGTGCGTCCTTGGAGACGCACATCCATGTGAAGTGGGGGCCCGGCGCTGGGATCGGCGGTCGCAGGGGGCTGCGGGTGGCCCGGGCCCCTTATAGGTCCGGGCCCTGTCACACCCGCGACCCCTGCGACCGCGATCGTTACGCCACTGAAAAGGAGTATTGACACAGAAACATTTATTACCTGATACTAATGATGACTTGACAAATTAAATTGAACACAATTGTTTTGAACTAATGTATATTTGCTAACGTCTGTTTTTCAATGTTTAAGAGACCCCAATCCATATTACAGACTGAACTAAAGGCTCTGACAGAGGCTTGTGTTATGGTGGAGGGACTTGAGGTGCGTTTTTGTTGATAACCGTTACGCTTTTGGTATTTACCATGATTTCGGCCCTGTATGGAAAGGCAGACAGCTTGTGGGAGCTCCAGGAAACCCATTAAGCTGTGGTTAATGTGCAAGCTCACTCAAAGGAGCGCACCAAGGAGGCCGAAGGAAATGACCATGCTGACAGGGCAGCTAAAGCTGCAGCCCTGCTCCCTCTCCCGATAGGGATGTACACTATGTGTGTCTCTGGGAGGGTGGATGCAGAACTCCTAGGGTGCCTGCAAGCACAGGCCTCTAAACAGAAGAAAGAAGAATGGAAACATGAAGATGCCCGAGAAGAGGATCCAGTAGAAACATTACTGGGTGGCACCTGGGTTCCACTATGCTGCTGCTAAGTATATACACGGTTGTGTGGTCTGTGCATGCCATAAAGTGGGAATAGCGGTTGAGACAGAAGTGTGCGCTAAGGCTACTCTACCCATTTCAGCCACTGCAGATTGACTTTGTTCAGCTTCCGAAGGTAGGCACCTATGAGTATGTGTTGGTCTGCACAGACCTATTCTCTGGATGGCCAGAAGCATGGCCTACTGCCCAAACTGTTGCAAAGAAATTATTATACATTGTATTCTGTAGGGGTAACGCCAAACAAAATACTGGGTTATGTCCATATGAGATACTATTTGGGGAACCATCAAGACAGGATTGTATTTTCGTTAGCAGTTACAGACATTACACTCTGATACGATAGCATATGTAGGAGTTTTAATTATAATAATAATTTTATTCATCTATATGGCGCTATTAATTACATACAGTATATCAGTACCAACAGCTTTACAAAATGTATTGCACCAAACTCACAAATGTGTTTTCAGTTCCAATCTAGATCCCTCCTCCTTGGAAGGTACACACTCCCTAAAACCTGGAGACCTGGTCACAGTCCGTGAGGAAAGCTTGCAACCCAGATTTGAAGGAAAGACTATCTGGATCCATGCATCCCACTGCAAGAAGCTTCACAAAGACTAAAGAGATAACCTTAGGGGAGTGTTGTTCATTACTCTTGATTTTCTTCAATACTTTCCTTTCCAGAACAGCAGAAGGTGAACTTAAGCATTGGGAAAGAGGAGGGTTGCAGCAGACAAAGGTAGCCAAACAGGGAAACTCACAATGGGACGATGATCCACCATAACAATAGGCGGGAAGCAAATGAAGGTTGATTTAGGAAAGTCGATAGAAAGTTCGAGTTGGGGTTTGAAAAATAATGGGAACTGATTACGAGCTGATCAGTTCACATGGCAGGCGTTGATAGAGGAGAGGGGAAGGATAAAAACGTATGTGAAAAGGTGTGAAGGTAACATATGAAAGAGACAGGAAAGTGTTGTTGGATCTTACAGGTTTGTTATTCTCCAGGTTGAATAATCTCTTTAAGGGTGTAGGTGGATGGATAACTGGAATAATTCATTTTGTAATCCAGGGAGCATCTATAATACTGGTTATTGCTATACTGGTAAAGCTATTTGTAATGCTTGTCAAGAAAATTCTAAGAACTAACTGCAAATGTTTTTCAGGTAAATACAAAATGAAAAACTATAAAGATAAAGATACTGAAGCACTGTATATTCAAGTGCTCCTGACTTATGTTACTACTCCTGGACACAAGTGTGTGCTGTGCAACAAAAAGACTTTGGTGGAACTTTCAAACTAGTGGTGGAGATGAATCCAGAGGATTTCCACAATAAGTGTAAAGATACAAGGAAATGAGAACTACAACATTGTGTGAAACATTAAAATATATCATAAGTCCATTATTGAGACTGTGGGTTATCATATTTTTTTTCCACTGTTTTTTTTTTCCTTAAATTCATAGACCCCTCAAATTACCCAATAAACTAATCTTTTGGTTAGGGGGTGTTGAGGGATGGAATAGGCCGGCTAGCAGGGTCTTCCTGAATGATGGCGCTCCATAATATGCGTAGGAAGTAGCTTTGCATATTGTGTAGTAGGGCGGGCTCTGCGGACCTAGGGGCAGGCAGGGATAGGTCTAGAATAGAAATGATAAAAAGAGGGGACTGTTAAAGACGACATCATAGGTACTATATGGCTTCCGCAATGTTGTATCTAAAGAAGCCATTTTGATTAGTTTATTATGTCTATTCTGACTAACTAGCTCTGTAACAGTTTGTTCAGTGAAGATGAGTACAACTCAGCACATTCTTGCCTTTGTCCTTATTTTCTAGATAAGACCACCAAGCCATATGTAAGCCCGAGTGTACTGTTCTTATCTTCTGTAACTCTCTTAAAGGTCACTAATTAATCATATTAAAACTGTCTATAATGCATATTCATCAAATTTGTTATTGTATGATGTAACCTTTTTTTCTAAGCTTTCTGTAACGTATATAAGCTCTTGCAACAATAAACGTTCAGCTATTCTCTTGAAGACCAAGTCTGTGTCATCAATTGAGTTATAACCATTACCAGGTATACCTGTGTAGAGCTCTTTACAACTAACCAGAGTAGACTGATTTGTATAATTAGGACTTAGGACTAAGGACTTATGTTTAAGGACTTAGCACTTAGGACTTGTTAAAGTTGCCTAAGTCTTAATCCTTAGTCCCAAGTCCCAAGTCCCAAGTCCCAAGTCCTAAGTGCTAAGTGCTAAGTCCTTAAACATAAGTCCTAAGTCCTTAAGCATAAGTCCTAAGTCCTTAAACATAAGATTAAGGATTAAAACTTAGGACTTATGTTTAAGGACTTAGAACTTAGGACTTAGGATTTAGGACTAAGGACTTAGGACTAAGGACTTAAGTCCTAAGTCTTAAGTCCTAAGTTCTAAGTCCTTAAACATAAGTCCTAAATCCTTAGTCCTAAATCCTAAGTCCTAACTGCTAAGTCCTAAGTCCTAAGTGCTAAGTCCTTAAACATTTGCTCCTGGACTCAGAGGTGTGCAGACGTGCCTGTCTGCTCTCTGCCAGACTGTGGAGACAATAGGGCGCCTTGCTAGTGGCAGCCCATTGCAGCAGCTATTATTTTATTTTTTTAATTTATTTTATTTTGTTTGTTACAGTTTTGCTACAGTCTTTGTACCTTTCCTGATGTCTTTTTGGACCTCTAATTTCAACCTTGGATCTATGCAATGTTTTCACCTCGTGGATTGCGACGTTCCTGCACGCTGGTCTGATGTGGGATGGAAAATGCAGCACACCCCCACACTTTCTACTGCCGCTGGGCACACTGCATATGTTTTTCACCTGGATCCTCCACTACCACTCACTAGTCCCCTGCTGGCATGGCCACTTTGGGGTACGCAATATGGTCCATCTCAGCTAATACTACCGATGGATGTATGCTGTTGCCCACAGCCTGTGTCAGTGATTCAGCCATATGTGCTCGGTGGAGAGCACCATATACAATATGTCACGGAGAGGCCTCGCGGGATGGATGGAATCACTGATCGGATGGTTGTCCCTAGGTCTGTCGCTAAACGAGTAGTGTATTCAAGGAGTCGTCTTCTGGAACTGCGCAGGACAAAGTCTTCTCCAGCAGTTGCAATACCACATGTTCCACGGGAAATGAGGAGACCTTTCAGAGGTTGCAGAGCAGGCAAGAAGATCAAGTCCTGGAGGAGAAGGTTTAAACCTGCGGTCCCATCCATCATCATGGGTAATGTACGATCGCTTGGTAACAAGTCAGATGAACTGCTGGCTCTGAGTAAGACCCAGAAGGAGTTCAGGGAATGCAGTCTCATGTGCTTTACAGAAACCTGGTTGTATGAGGACGTCCCAGATTCAAGTGTATCGGTACCAGGGTTTCAAATGGTTCGGGCTGACAGGGACAGAGTGAAGTGCGGTAAGAAGAAGGGTGGAGGAGTGATAATGTACATTAACAACAGATGGTGTAATCAGGGGCATGTAACAGTAAAGGAGAAACATTGTTGCCCAAACATTGAACTATTAGCAGTGGGCCTCAGGCCTTACTATCTGCCTAGAGAATTCTCTCTTGCTATTGCAGTGGTGTCGTATATACCACCATCTGCAAATCCAGAGGCAGCTGTGAAAGTACTGTCTGGGGTGATTGCCCGGCTTCAGACAAAACACCCTAACTCTCTAACTGTCATTTCTGGGGATTTTAATCGAGCCAAGATCTCATTACCAAAGTTCTATCAATATGTCAAATGTTCTACACGGGACAATTATATATTGGATCTCCTCTATGCCAGTGTTAAGGATGCTTACTCATCATCTGCATTGCCCCCCCTGGGGAAATCTGACCACAACCTCATACTATTGTCTCCAGCCTATCAGCCACTTGTCTGCAAACAACCAGCGACAATTAAACAGATAAGGAAGTGGTCTCCGGCAGCAGAGAAGGGGTTACAAGACTGCTTTGATTGCACAGACTGGGAGGTGTTATGTGCCAGGGAACCTAATGATGATGATGAGGTTACAGGGAGAGTTACTGATTACATCAACTTTTGTACTGACAATATTGTACCTATTCATGAGATTCGGTGTTTTGCAAACAATAAGCCTTGGATTACAAAAGAATTGAAACATCTACTAAACAGGAAAAAAAAAGCTTTTAAAAGGAAGGACAAAGAGGAAATGAAAATTGTACAGCGAGACTTAAAGGGGAAAATTAAGATTTCCCGTGAAGCATTCAGAATTAAATTGGAAAATAAATTGTCACACAACAACTCCAGAGAAGTGTGGGCTGGAATGAAGCTATTGACTGGGTTTAAAGAAAGGTCAGATCAGGGGAGTGGGGGGCTGATCATGGCTAATGAAATGAATGAGTTTTTCAACAGATTCAACAATAAATGTGCGATGTCAACAGGGGAAAGGGCCGGGGAGCGACAAGCAATATCAATTGGGGGGAGGAAGTTGGAGACTTTCTTGATCTCCGAAAATGATGTGAGGGAACAGTTTGGTAAGCTGGTCATTGGTAAAGCAGCAGGGCCTGATGGTATCTGTCCACGTGTCGTCAGAGTGTGTGCAAATCAGTTGTGCACTGTCTTCCAGCACCTGTTTAACCTTCCTAGCGGTTTTCCCGAGCCTGTCTCGGGGTTAACATTCACTGCCAGAAGCGGTAACCCCGAGTCAAGCTCGGGCTTACCCGCAGTCGCGGCAGATGTGGTGAAAAAACCGCATCTGCCGCGATTGCCGCATAGCCGCCGCACTTGCGGCGCGGTTGTGGTAATCGCCATAGTAAGTATAGGGGGACTTGCGGCAGGTGCGGCAAGTGCGGTTTTGCACTTGCGGCAGGTGCGGCCGTGAAAAAAAACGCATCTGCCACGATTGCCGCATAGCCGCCGCACTTGCGGCGCGGTTGCGGTAATCGCCATAGTAAGTATAGGGGGACTTGCGGCAGGTGCGGCAAGTGCGGTTTTGCACTTGCGGCATGTGCGGCCGCGAAAAAAACGCGGCTGACCGCGTTTTTTTTCGCAGCCGCACCTGCCGCAAGTGTAAAACCGCACTTGCCGCACCTGCCGCAAGTCCCCCTATACTTACTATGGCGATTACCGCAACCGCGCCGCAAGTGCAGCGGTTATGCGGCGGTTATGCGGTAATCGCGGCAGATTGGTTTTTTTCACCGCATCTGCCGCAATTTAAAAAAAACGCTAGTGTGAAAGTACCCTTAGTACAAAATTCCAGACATAATCATACCGCCAGGTATAAGATTATAATTTTATTCAATAATCAATATTATTTATTTAATTATAATTCATGATTTTATGTTTCAAACTTTACCTGATCAAAGAAGACTCTAGTAGACCTCTCAGATGTGATAATTACTAAGAATTGCAGGCCGACAGTACATAACACCAAAATTCCATGCAAAAAAATGGTACCGCTTTTAGCACAAAATTCCTGACATAATCATACCGCCAGGGAGGTTAACTGGAGCTTACAATCACAGAGAGTACCAGTTCTATGGAAGACTTCTTGCCTGGTGCCGGTTCCCAAGACTACCTTCCCGAGCTCCCATAACGACTATAGACCGGTGACCTTAACATCGCATGCGATGAAGTCCTTGGAGAGAATTGTACTTGCCTACTTGTGTCCGAGGGTGTCTGCTTTTATGGACCCCTTCAGTTTGCGTATCGGCAGAGTCTGGGGGTGGACGATGCTGTAGCGTATCTGCTACAAACAGTACATTCCTTTTTGGACAATGATGGAACCACTGTGCGTGCCATGTTCTTCGATTTCTCCAGTGCATTCAACACCTTACAGCCACTACTATTACGTGAAAAGCTGGTTGAAATGGTGGTTGATGAGGGGCTAGTGAATTGGATCATTGATTACCTGTCGGACAGGCCACAGTTCGTAAGGTTGGGGGCGGCCGTATCGGATAGTGTGCGGAGTAGTGTTGGAGCCCCTCAGGGAACGGTGCTGTCGCCATTCCTTTTTACGTTATACACAGCTGATTTTCAGTATAAATCAGACCTTTGTCACCTTCAGAAGTACTCTGATGATTCAGTGATAGTAGGAGGTATTGAGAGAGGCCGGGGGGAGGAGGAATACAGAAGGGTGGTTTTGGACTTTATTGACTGGTGCCAGGCTAACCATTTAGAACTCAACGTAAAGAAAACCAGGGAGTTGGTGTAGAGTTATGGAAGGTGCATGAAGGATTGCTTACCTATCACTATTGATGGTCAGGATGTGGAGATGGTGAAGAATTTGAAATATTTGGGGGTTCACCTGGACAGCAAGCTTGATTGGAGGTGCCATATGGAGAAGGTTTGCAAGAAAGGGATGAGTAGACTTTACTTCCTAAGGAAGTTAAGGTCGTTTAATACGTGTAGCAAAATGCTTGAAATGTTCTACCAATCTATTGTGGCTAGTGCAATCTTTGATGCAATTATATGCTGGGGTTGTAGTGTGCGCACAGCTGACGCTAATAAGCTGAATAAACTTATCAAGAAGGCTAGTGCGGCGGTGGGTCTACAACTTAGGACTTTCGAGGAGGTATTAAAGGATAGAATTAATAAGAAATGCAAGGCTATAATGAGCAACAATACACACCCGCTCTATGAACTGTTTGTGAAGCAAAAGAGCACATTCAGCAAGCGTCTAATCCAACTAATGTGTAAAAAGGAAAGATACAGAAAATTGTTTGTTACGACAGCTGTGGGGATGTTTAACAAATGTATAAGTGTAAAGCATCCCAAGACTAACTGAAGTTCAAAGTGTATGGGGGGAATAGGTGAGGTACATGTACCAGTCTACCCGCATCTGCTGTCCATATAGACTTATTTTGTAAAGTGTGTAATGTTCTTGATCTTTGTTCTGCTGCTGTAATACTGTAATTTCCTTCGGGATCAATAAAGTTTAACTAATCTAATATAATAAGTCCAAAGTCCTAAGTGCTAAGTCCTAAGTCCTTAAACATAGTCCTAAGTCCTAAGTATTAATCCTTAGTCTTATGTTTAAGGACTTAGGACTTAAGGATTTAAGACTTAGGACTTAGGACTAAGGATTTAGGAATTAGGACTTAGGACTTATGTTTAAGGACTAAGGACCTAAGTCCTAAGTCCTAAGTCCTAAGTCCTAAGTCCTAAGTCCTAAGTAGTGATGAGCGAGTACTAAAATGCTCGGGTGCTCGAAGCTCGGGCTGAGCATCCCGAGATACTCGTGTACTCGGCCCGAGTAACGAGCCCAATGTTATCCTATGGGAGACACGAGTATTTTTATGAAATGACTGCCGGCAGCATGGAAAAACCCTAAAAATGTCACAAAAGTCTCAGAAGAGTGCTGAAATGACATGGCAACACCATGGGGAAGACCCCTGGAAGCATTTCTCACTCAAAAGTCACAGCTGTGAACAATGTTGTCCGAGTTTCACGCCAATTTTACGGAGTCTCCAGAAAACCTTCCAAAATGACACCAAAATGAATATTTAGGGTGGAAATGTTAAGGGCACATACCCAATAGTGAGATACAGCTGGTGTATGTCACTTTTTGTGATTACATGAAAGATTTTACGTGAAAACATTGTGCGACACTCCGATGACCCTGACAAGAGACTTACATGAAGCCCTGTCTAGAAATAAAGTGCCCATTTTGAGGAACTGGGTCTATTGTAGTATCTTCCTTTGCAAGGGCAGTCCAAAATTGGGAGGTTCGCCAATGCCCCTGGATACAGACATGCAGGATGGCCTGTAAACAAGAACTGGGTGTATTGTAGTATAACCCTCTGGCCAGGGCATCCAAAAATTGGGAGGCTCCACATTGTCCCTGGATAGAGACGTGCAGGAGGGCCTGTAAAGAAGAACTGGGTGTATTGTACTATAGGCCTTTGGCCAGGGCAGGCAAAAATTGGGAGGTTCAACAATGAGCCATGCATACAGACATGTAGTAGGGCCTGTAACCCTCAAGTGGGTGTATTGTAGTATAGCCCTTTGGTCAGGGCAGCCAAAAATTGGGAGGTTCAACAATGACCCATGCATACAGACATGTAGTAGGGCCTGTAACCCTCAAGTGGGTGTATTGTAGTATAGCCCTTTGGTCAGGGCAGCCAAAAATTGGGAGGTTCAACAATGACCCATGCATACAGACATGTAGTAGGGCCTGTAACCCTCAAGTGGATGTATTGTAGTATAGCCCTTTGGTCAGGGCTGCCAAAAATTGGGAGGTTCAACAATGACCCATGCATACAGACATGCAGTAGGGCCTGTAACCGTCAAGTGGGTGTATTGTAGTATAGCCCTTTGGTCAGGGCAGCCAAAAATTGGAAGGCTCCACATTGTCACTGGATAGAGACGTGCAGGAGGGCCTCAAAACATTTTTCCCCATTGAAAAGGAGCAGGTATCCTGTCGTTGTAATGTCCATTCAAAAAGAATGGGCGTAAAAATTTACCACTGGGGGTATACCTGAAACAACAGCCTAAGTATTGTAACGGTCATCATGGTGGCACATGAGGAGAAGGAGGAGCAGTCCAGCGATTATCCAAGGAAAAGGAAGACGACGTGGTGGATGATCAAGTAGCTGACCCAACCTGGCAGGAGGATATGCAGAGCGAGGACAGCAGTGCACAGGGGGAGGGAGGCGTAGCATCCCAACAGGCAGTACGAAGCAGGGTCGGGTCCGCAGGCAGAAGGCAGGGAACCGTTCACCGGAACAACAACACGACACAAGGTGCCTGTGCAAATGTTAGGTCTTCCCGAGTCTGGCAGTATTTTAAGTTGGCTCCAGATGACTCTAAACAAGCCATTTGCAACACCTACCATGCCAGCATCAACAGGGGTACGAACACTAGCAGCCTGACCACCACCAGCATGATCAGGCACATGTCAGCCAAGCACCCGACCGTCATATATGATACAGTCTATATAGAGTCTAATGCATGGGTATAATGAGACACATGAGACATACGCTTCTTAAGCAGCTCTTGTATTGCTTCATACAACTTAGTGCATCAACAGGATAACTTAAATGTAATTTGCAGAGTTCAAGGCAAACAACCAAGGACATCAGAGCATTAAAGCATAGTACAAGTCTCAAGGAAAGCATTCAGAGTATATTACTTCCCTGTCAGATGTTGCTGGCAAAAAGGAGGATTCTGTGTCCATAAATGATTCCAGGCAGAGTGAATCCAGGCTTCAGAGAGCAAGTCACAGACAGATTGCAGACCTGATTCAGGAGCACAGGTAAATCATCTGAAACTGATTAAAAGGGCAATTGGCAAGAAACAGGGCAGGGACATCAAAGCTGAGGACTCCATATTGTTTGAGGGCAAAAGTCAATGCACAGTACAGGAAACAAGATGGCCGACAAAATACACTAAATGCAAACATAACAACAGATATAGCAAAAAAGCCTGAAAACCTTACAGCGACTTTGTGGGAAGTACAACAGAGTCGAGGAGCGGTGCTTGCTGATGTCACTGCTACGTCTTCGCGTGTTGTGCGTGCGAGCCAATCCCCTGTACATGCTGGCCGCGAATAAGCCTCCGGCCCTGCACCTGAAGTTGCTCACGCACAAATAACACCACCATCAAGCACGTCCTTGTCCCACCGCAGCGTTCAATTATCCATTCAGCAAACCTTTGAACGCAGGCGCAAATACGCTGCCAATGCTCCACATGCCACAGTCCTGAATTCTCACATTTCGCGACTCTTAGCGCTAGAAATATTGCCTTTACGGCTGGTGGAGACAGAAGCATTCCGCGACCTGATGGCGGCTGCTGTCCCACGTTACTCGGTCCCCAGCCGACAATATTTCTCCAGATGTGCCGTCCACGCATTGCATAACCACGTGTCCAACAGCATCACACGTGCCCTGAACAACGCTGTTTCAGCCAAAGTCCACGTAACCAGAGACACGTGGACAAGTGCTTGTGGGCAAGGCCGCTACATCTCCTTGACAAAACACTGGGTTAATATTGTGGAGGCTGGGACCCAGTCTGAGCGAGGGACGGAACACAGTCCTTCCCACACCAAGGATAGCAGGCCCTACCTCTGTCAGGGTTTCTCCGACACTCTACAGCTCCGGAATGTCATGCTCTTCAGCCTCCTCCTCCTCCTCCTGCGCATCCTCATCCACTGTACCCTCCACACCAGTCCCAAGCTGGAAGCACTGCAGCACTGCCTCTGCGAAGCGGCAACAGGCTGTGCTGAATCTAGTCTGCATAGGTGACAAACCCCACAATGCAGAAGAGGTGTGGACAGCTCTGAAACAGCAGGCAGATTCTGAAACAGCAGGCAGATCACTGGCTCACACCTCTGAACCTAAAGCCAGGAAAGGTCGTGTGTGACAATGGCCGTAACCTGGTGGCTTCTTTGAGGCGAGGCCAGCTGACGCATGTTCCATGCGTGGGCCATGTGCTCAACCTGGTGGTTCAGAGGTTTTTAAAGTCATACCCAGAGCTGTCAGACGGCGAACTTTTACCAGCAGTTCAGTCTGCACATTTTCGCAAGTCACCTGCTGCTTCAGCCGGCCTTGCCGGCTTTCAGCGCCGTTTGCGTCTTCCGGCCCACAGACTGGTGTGTGATGTCCCCACGCGTTGGAATTCAACTCTACACATGTTGGTCAGGATATGTGAGCAGAAGAGGGCAGTTGTTGACTACCTGCATCACCTAAGCCGTCGGGAAATGGGTCAAACTCCAGACATAACACCTGAGGAGTGGAGATGGATGTCCGACCTATGTACCGTCCTCCAAAACTTTGAGGACTCCACCAAGATGGTGAGCGGCGATAACGCCATTATTAGCATCACCATACCACTACTCTGCCTTCTAAAATGGTCTCCGCTGAAAAACAAAGAGGATGCATTGCAGGCCGAGCGCGATGACTTGGAGCAAGAAACAGTAGTGGGTGTGGGTGAAAACACACAGCCCAGCCTCATCTCATCACAAAGTGCAGTGGAGGACTATGACGAGGAGGAGGATGAAGACATGGAGCAACTCTCTGACCAAATTGAGGATATGACATGCACACCAGTCATACCCTCGATTCAGCGTGGCTGGCCAGAGGACAGGGGAGATGAGGAGGAGGACAGCATGTTCAGTCATCGTGTTGGTCTGGATACAGAAGTGATGGCTGTTAAGAGTCTGGCGCACATGGCTGACTTTATGGTAAGCTGACTGGCTCGTGACCCTCGCGTTCAGAACATCTTGGCCGACAATCAGTACTGGTTGGCAACACTCTTAGACCCACGCTACAAGGAGAACTTTATGTCTCTCATTCCTGAGTAGGAGATGTCAGCCAAAATGCAGCAGTTCCAGAAGGCCATAGTCAAGGAAGTAGGCAAATCATTCCCCTCACAAAACGCTAGCGGCATAGGTCAGGAATCAGTGGAGAACCAAGGCGTACGGCCGAGAGGGGCACAAGTCCAATCCGCCAGAGGTAGTGGAACAGTCTTTACGATGTGGGACAGTTTTCTCAGCCACTCACGTACCACAGCTCCTGAGGTGCGGGGTAGTGCCACAAGAAATGCTAAGTTTGGCCAGATGCTGAAGGAGTACCTTGCAGATCGAACAACTGTACTGCAAGATTCCTCTGTGCCTTACAATTATTGGGTCTCCAAGCTGGACACGTGGCATGAATTGGCTCTCTACGCCTTGGAAGTCCTGGCCTGCTCTGCCGCTAGCGTTTTGTCCGAGCGTGTTTTCAGTGCCGCAGGTGTAATCATTACTGATAAACGCACCCGCCTGTCAACTGAAAATGCTGACAGGCTGACTCTGATCAAGATGAACAAGGGTTGGATTGGGCCAGACTTCACCACACCACCAACAAATGACAAATGAATTTAAATTTTGTTATGGGAATTTGCCATGTACCTCCACTCACCCATGGGTACACACTTCTGGACTTCCGAGTGTCCAAGTGTGGGATCAGTAATGTCCGTGGACGTGTACTCGGCCTGGTGGTAGGAAGGGGGATCAGGTTGGGAAATGTGCGGTGCAGTATCACGGCTACTGACGCTTGACTGTGTGGCACCTCCACCAACACCCTGTCTTCCAATCTGACTTGAAGCATTATCCGCAATCCAAGTAACAACCTGTTGACACAGGTGTTGGTTCAAGAGCGGTGTACTGGAGCGGGCCCCAAGAATTTGGGACAGGATGTGTGAGCGAGTAGATGTGCCCCTTTGTTGTTGCGAAATTAGTGCTTGCACACGACCTCGGCCTCCGCCTGTACCACCATCACGTTCACTTCATTCTTCCTTGCCAACGCCCTTGCGCATTTTGCTTGTATACAGCGACAACAGTCTGGTGACTGTAATGGTGACAGGAGATTAGGATTTTAGTCCCTAACCTGTATTAAGGTGGTACGTACACCTGTCTGGTGACTTTAATGGTTTCAGGAGGGGATTTTAGTCCCTAACCTGTATTAAGGTAGTACGTACACCTGTCTGGTGACTAAAATCCTCTCCTGAAACCATTACAGTCCCTAACCTGTATCAAGGTATGACGTACACCAGTCTGGTGACTGTTGAGATCATAAGAGGTTAGGATTTTAGTTCCCTAACCTGTATCAAGGTATGACGTACACCAGTCTGGTGACTGTTGAGATCACAAGAGATTAGGATTTTAGTTCCCTAACCTGTATCAAGGTATGACGTACACCAGTCTGGTGACTGTTCAGATCACAAGAGATTAGGATTTTAGTTCCCTAACCTGTATTAAGGTAGTACGTACACCTGTCTGGTGACTTTAATGGTGTCAGGAGAGGATTTTAGTCCCTATTACAGTCACCAGACTGGTGTACGTCATAAATTGTAGTACGTACACCTGTCTGGTGACTGTAATTTTGTCAGGAGAGGATTTTAGTCCCTAACCTGTATCAAGGTATGACGTACACCAGTCTGGTGACTGTTCAGATCACAAGAGATTAGGATTTTAGTTCCCTAACCTGTATTAAGGTAGTACGTACACCTGTCTGGTGACTTTAATGGTGTCAGGAGAGGATTTTAGTCCCTATTACAGTCACCAGACTGGTGTACGTCATAAATTGTAGTACGTACACCTGTCTGGTGACTGTAATTTTGTCAGGAGAGGATTTTAGTCCCTAACCTGTATCAAGGTATGACGTGATCTCAACAGTCACCACACTGGTGTACGTCATACCTTGATACAGGTTAGGGAACTAAAATCCTAATCTCTTGTGATCTCAACAGTCACCACACTGGTGTACAAGAGATTAGGATTTTAGTTCCCTAACCTGTATCAAGGTATGACGTACACCAGTGTGGTGACTGTTGAGATCACAAGAGGTTAGGATTTTAGTTCCCTAACCTGTATCAAGGTATGACGTACAACAGTCTGGTGACTGTGATGGTGTCAGGAGAGGATTTTAGTCCCTATCCTGTATTAAGGTAGTAAGTACAAGAGTGTGGTGACTCTAATGGTCACAGAAAAGCTTGGACTCCAATCTGTATCACCCTGCCTATATCCTCCTAGATTAGTCCTGAGAAGGACTGTTGTGGTCAGCAGCAGCAGTTTGCAGCCCTGCTCCGGATCTACCTATGAGGGCCTCAAATCTGTCCCTAAGCAGCAGCAGACACTCTCCCTACACTCACTGTCTGGATGGCTGTGTGCCGAGCACAGCGCGCCGGGAGTTATAAATGCTCGGTCACGCTGTGCAGGGCGGCCAATCACTGCTATGCCACAACTAACAGGGCTGTGGCATTGCAGTGGTCTGCCAGCCAATCCCTGCACATGGGCTGGCTCTCAAAAGAGCGCCAACATGCAGAGATGACGACCACGAGCACAGCACGAGTATCGCGAGATTACTCGGTGCTCGGCGAGTACCGAGTGGTGGCGAGCATGCTCGCTCATCACTAGTCCTAAGCCCTAAGTCCTAAGTCCTAAGCCTGAAGCCCTAAGCCCTAAGTCCTAAGTTCTAAGTCCTAAGCCTTAAATCCTAAATCCTAAGTCCTAAGCCCTAAGCCCTAAGTTTGAACCATTAAGTCCTAAGTCCTAAGTCCTAAGTCCTAAACCCTAAGCCCTAAGCCCTAAGCAATAAGCCCTAAGCAATAAGTCCTAACTCCTATGCCCTAAGTCCTAAACCCTAAGCCCTAAGCCTTAAATCCTACGCCTTAAGTCCTAATTCCTAAGTCCTAAGTCATAAGTCCTAAACCCTAAGCCTTAAGTCCTCAATCCTAAATCCTAAGTCCTAAGACTTAAATCCTAAATCCTAAGCCCTAATTCCTAAGTCCTAAATCCTAAGCCTTAAGTCCTAATTCCTAAGTCCTAAATCTAACCTTTAAGTCCTAAGTTTTAAGTCCTAAGCCCATTTAAGCCCTAAGCCCTAAGCAGTCCTAAGTTAGTCCTAAGCCTCAAGTCCTAAGTTCTAAGTCCTAAGTTTTAAATCCTAAGTCCCAAGCCCTAAGCCCTAAGCCCTAAGCCGTAAGTCCTAAGCCTTAAGTCCTAAGTCCCAAGCCCTAAGCCCTAAGTCCTAAACCCTAAGCATTAATTCCTAAGCCTTAAATCCTAAGTCCTAAATCCTAAGTCCTAAGCCTTAAGTCCTAAGTTCTAAGTCCTAATCCTAAACCCTAAGTCCTAAGTCTAAGCCTTAAATCCTAAGTCCTAAGTTCTAAGTCCTAAGTCCTAAATCCTAAATCCTAAGCCCTAAGCCTTAAGTCCTAAGTCCTAAGTCCTAAGTCCTAAATCCTAAGCCCTAAGCCTTAAATCCTAAATCCTAATTCCTAAGCCCTAAGCCCTAAGTCCTAAACCTTAAGTTTTAAGTCCTAAGTCCTAAGCCCTAAGCCTTATGTCCTAAGTCCTAAAGTTCTAAGCCCTAAGCTTTAAGACCTAAGCCATAAGTCCTAAGTCCTAACTCCTAAGCCCTAAGCCCTAAGTCCTAAGTCCTAAATCCTAAGCCTTAAGTCCTAAGTCCAAAGCCCTAAGCCCTAAGTCCTAAGTCCAAAGCCCTAAGCCCTAAGCCCTAAGTCCTAAGTCCTAAGCCTTAAGCCTAAGTCCTAAGTCCTAAGCTTAAGTCTTAAGTCCTAAGTCCTAAGTCTTAAGCCTTAAGTCCTAAGATCCTAAGCTAAGCCTAGTTAAGTCCTAACTTAAGTCTCTTAAGTCCTAAGCCTTAAGTCCTAAGTTAGCCTTAAGTCCTAATTAAGCCTAAGCCATCCTTAAGTTACCTTAAGTCCTAGCCTTAGTCCTAGCCTTAAGTCCTAAGTCTAAGTCCTAAACCCTAAGCCCTAAGCCCTAAATCCAAAGCCCTAAGCCATAAGCAATAAGCCTTAAGTCCTAAGCTCTAAGTCCTAAGCCCTAAGCCCTAAGCCTTAAGTCCTCAGCCTTAAGTCCTAAATCCTAAGCCTTAAGCACTAAGTCCTAAGTCCTAAGCCATAAGTCCTAAGTCCTAAGTTAAGCCTCAAGTCCTAAGTCCTAAGTCCTAAATCCTAAGTCTTAAGTCCTAACTCCCAAGCCCTAAGCCCTAAGACCTAAATCCTAAGCCTTAAGTCCTAAGTCCTAAGTCCTAAGCCTTAAGTCCTAAATCCTAAATCCTAAGGCTTAAGTCCTAAGTCCTAATTACTAAGTCCTAATCCTTAAGCCCTAAGTCCTAAGTCCTAAACCCTAAGTCCTAAGTCCTCAGTCCTAAGTCCTAAGCCCTAAACCCTAAGTCCTAAGTCCTAAGCCTTAAGTCCTAAGACCTAAGCCTTAAATCTTAAGTCCTAGGTCTTAAGGCTTAGGGCTTAGGACAAGACTAGGATTAGGATTTAAGCTTAACTATAGCTTAAGCCTAAATCCTAAAGTCCTAAGCCCTAAGTCCTATCCAAAGCCTTAAGTCTAAGCCTAAATCTTAAGCTTAAATCTAGCCTAAGCCCTAATCCTAAGTCCAAAGCCCTAAGCTAATCCTAATCCAAGCCTTAAGTTTAAATCCTAAGTCTAAGTCCTATGCAAGTCTGACTTAAGTCCTAAGCCTTAAGCCCTAAGTCCTAAGTCCTAAATCCTAAGTCTTAAGTCTTAAGTCCTATATCCTAAGCCCTAAGCCCTAAGCCCTAAGTCCTAAGCCTTAAGTCCTAAGTCCTATATCCTAAGCCTTAAGTCTTAATTCCTAAGTATTAAGTCTTAAGCCTTAAGTCCTAAGCCTTAAGTCCTAAGTCCTAGGCCCTAAGTCCTAAGTCCTAAATCCTAAGCCTTAAGTCCTAAGTCCTAAGTCCTAAGCCTTAAGTTCTAAGCCCTAAGTCCTAAGCCTTATGTCCTAAGTCCTAAGTCCTAAGCCCTAAGATTTAAGTCCTAAGCCTTAAGTCCTAAGTCCTATATCCTAAGCCTTAAGTCTTAAATCCTAAGTCCTAAGCCTTAAGTTCTAAGCCCTAAGCTAAGCCTATGTCTAAGTCCTAGTCCTAGCCTAATTAAGTCTAGCCTAAGTCCTAAGTTAGGCCTAAGTTCTAAGTCCTAAATCCTAAACCTTAAGTCCTAACTCCTAAGCCCTACGTCCTAAGTCCTAAGTGCTAAGCCTTAAGTCGTAAGTCCTAAGTCCTAAGTCCTAAGCCCTATGGCCTAAGCCCTAAGCCCTAAGTCCTAAACCCTAAGCCCTAAATCCTAAGTCCTAAGCCTTAAATCCTAAGTCCTAACTCCTAAGCCATAAGCCTTAAGTCCTTAGCCTTAAGTCCTAAGTCCTAAATCCTAAGCTCTAAGTCCTAAGCCCAAGCCCCAAGTCCTAAGCCTTAAATCCTAAGTCCTAAGTCCTAAACCCTAAGCTAGCCTAAGCCCTAAATCCAAAGCCCTAAGCCATAAGCCCTAAGCCTTAAGTCCTAAGCCTTAAGTCCTAAGTCCTATGCCCTAAGTCCTAAGCCCTAAGCCCTAAACCTAAGCCCTAAGCCTTAAGTCCTACGCCTTAAGTCCTAAGTCCTAAGTCCTAAGCCCTAAGTCCTAAGCCCTAAGCCTTAAGTCCTAAGTCTTAAGTCCTAAGCCTTAAGTCCTAAGTCTTAAGTCCTAAGCCTTAAGTCCTAAGTCCGAAGCCCTAAAGTCCTAAGCCTTAAGTCCTAAGTCTTAAGTCCTAAGTCCTAAGCCTTAAGTCCTAAATCCTAAGGCTTAAGTCCTAAGTCCTAAGCCTAAATCCTAAGTCCTAAGCCTTAAGTCCTAAGTCTTGAGCCTTAAGTTCTAAGCCTTAAGTCCTAAGTCCTAAGTCCTCAGTCCTAAGTCCTAAGCCCTAAACCCTAAGTCTTAAGCCTTAAATCTTTAGCCCTAAGTCCTAAGCCTTAAGTCCTAAGCCCTAAGTCCTAAGCCTTAAGTCCTAAGTCCTACGTCCTAAGCCTTAAGTCCTAAGCCCTAAGTCTTAAGCCTTAAATCTTTAGCCCTAAGTCCTAAGCCCTAAGCCCTAAGTCCTAAGCCTTAAGTTTTAAGTCCTAAGTTCTAAGCCTTTAGCCCTAAGCCCTAAGTCCTAAGTCCTAAGCCTTAAATTCTAAGTCTTAAGTCCTAAGTCCTAAGCCTTAAGTCCTAAGTCGTATGTCCTAAGCCTTAAGTCTTAAGTCCTAAGTCCTAAGTCCTAAGTCCTAACTCCTAAGTCCTAAGCCCTAAGTCCTAAGTCCTAAGCCTTAAATCGTAAGTCGTAAGTCCTAAGCCCTAAGGCCTAAGCCCTAAGCCTTAAGTCCTAAGTCCTAACTCCTAAGTCCTAAACCCTAACTCCTAAGTCCTAATTCCTAAGTCCTAAGTCCTAAGTCCAAGTCCTAAGCCCTAAGTCCTAAGTCCTAAGTCCTAATTCCTAAGTCCTAAGTCCTAAACGTAAGTCCTAAGCCCCTAAGCCTAAGCCCTAAGCCTAAGTCCTAAGTCCTAGCAGCCTAAGCCCTAAGCCTTAAATCCTTAATCCTAAAGTCCTAAACCCCAAGACCTAGGTCCTAAGTCCTAAAGTCCTAAGCCACTAAGCCCTAAACCCTAAGTCCTAAGTCCTAAAGCCCTAAGCATTAATTCCTAAGCCTTAAATCCTAAATCCTAAACCCTAGGCCCTAAGACCAAAATCCAAAGCCCTAAGCCCTAAGTCCTAATTCCTAATTCCTAAACCTTAAACCTTAAGCCTAAGTCCTAAGTCCTAAGCCTATCCTAATCCTAAGTCCTAAGTCCTAATACTAAGCCTAAGCCTAAGCCTTAAGTCCTAAGTCCTAAGCCTTAAGTCCTAAGTCCTAAGCCTAAGTCCTAAGTCCTAAGCCTAAGTCCTAAGTCCTAAGCCTTAGTCCTAAGTCCTAAGCCTAAGTCCTAAGCCTTAAGTCCTAAGTCTAAGTCCTAAGTCCTAAGTCCTAAGTCCTAAAGTCCTAAGCCTTAAGTCCTAAGTCCTAAGTCCTAAGCTCTAAAAAGCCCTAAGCCTAATCCTAAGTCCTAGCTAGTCTAAGTCCTAAATCTCTTAAGTCCTAATCCTAAGCCACTCTAAGTTCTAAGCCTTAGCGTACGAGTCCTAGCCTAAGCCTAAGCTCCTAAGCTTAGTCATAATCCTAAGTCCTAAGCCCTAAGTCCTAAGTCCTAAGCCTATGGCCTTAAGTCCTAAGCCCTAATCCTACCCTAAGCCTAATCCTAAATCTAAGCCTTAAGTCCTAAGTCCTAATCCTAATAAGCCTTAAGTCTTAGCCTAAGTCCTAAGTCCTAAATCCTAAGCCCTAAGTCCTAAGCCTAGTCCCAAGTCTATAAGTCCTAAGTCTAAGTCCTAACCAAGCCCTAAGCCTAATCAAGCCTAACAAGCCTAGCCTTAGTCTAGCTTAAGTCCTAAGTCCTAGCCCTAAGTCCCTAAGCCCTAAGTCCTAAGCCCTAAGCCCTAAGCCTAAGTCCTAAGTCCTTAAGTCCTAAGCCTAAGTCCTAACTCTAAGTCCTAAGCCATAAGCCTTAAGTCTAATCCTAAATCCTAAGCCTCTAAGTCCTAAGCCTTAAGTCCTAAGTCCTAAATCTCTAAGCCTTAAGTCCTAAGCCTAAGCCCTAATCCTAAGCCTAACCTAAGTCCTAAGTCCTAAGTCTTAGAGCCTTAAGTTCTAAGCCTTAAGCCTAAGTCCTAAGCCTAGCCTAAGCCTTAAGCTAACCTAACTTAAGCTATCCTAAGTCCTAAGCCTTAAGTATTAGCCCTAAGTCCTAAGTCCTAAGTCCTAAGCAATAAGTCCTAAGCCTAAGCCTAAGCCCTAAGCCCTAAGTCCTAAGCCTTAAGTTCCTAAGCCTAAGCCTAGCTTAACCTAATCCTAAATCCTAAATCCTAAGTCCTAAACCCAAGCCTAGGTCCTAAGTCCTAAGTCCTAGCCTTAAGTCCCTAAGCAAGTCCTAATAACCCTAACTAAGTCCTAAGTCCTAAGCCCTAAGCCTAAGCATTCCTAAGCCTTCTAAGTCCTAAATCCTACAACCTAGCCCTAAGCCTAATCCTAAGTCCCTAAGCCTTAAGCTCCTAAGTCCCTAATTCCTAATTAGTCCTAAGCCTAATCCTAACCATAAGCCTAAGACCTTAAGTCCTAATCCTAAGCCTAAGCCTAAGTCCTAAGTCCTAAACCTTAAGTCCTAAATCCTAAGTCCTATGTCCTAAACCCTAAGTCCTAAGTCTAAGTCCTAAGCCTCCTAAGCCTTAAGTCCTAAGTCCTAGTCCTAAGTCCTAAGTCCTAAGTCCTAAGTATGCCTAAGCCCTAAGCTAAGTCCTAAGTCCTAAGCCTAACCTAAATCCTAAGTCCTTAAGCCTAAGCCCTAAGTCCTAAGCCTTAAGATCCTAAGCCCTAACCTAGCCTAAGCCTATCAAGTCCTAAGTCCTAAGTCCTAAGCCTTAAGTCCTAAGTCCTAAGCCTTAATCCTTAAGCCCTCTAAGTCCTAAGCCTCTAAGTCCTAAGTCCTAAGCCTTAAGTTTCCTAAGTCCTAAGTATCCTAAGCCTATTAGCCCTAAGCTAAGTCCTAAGTCCTAAGCCTAATCCTCTAAGTCCTTAAGTCCTAAGTCCTAAGCCTTAAGTCCTTAAGTCTATTCTAAGCCTAAGTCTTAAGTCCTAAGTCCTAAGTCCTAAGCCTAAGCCCTAAGTCCTAAGTCCTAAGCCTTAAATCCTAAGTCCTAAGTCCTAAGCCTAAGGCCTAATCCTAAGCCTTAAGTCCTAAGTCCTAACTCCTAAGTCCTAAGCCTAATCCTAAGTCCTAAGTCCTAAGTCCTAAGTCCAAAGTCCTAAGTCCTAATCCTAAGTCCTAATCCTAAGTCCTAATCTAACTAAGTCCTAACCCTAGGCCTAAGCCTAAGCCCTAAGTCCTAAGTCCTAAGCCTAAGCCCTAAGCCTAATCCTAAATCCTAAGTCCTAAGCCTAAGTCCTAAGCCTTAAGTCCTAAGTCCTAAGTCCTAAGCCTAAGCCTAAGCCCTAATCCTAAGTCCTAAGTCCTAAGCCTAAGCCTTAATTCCTAAGCCTTAAGTCCTAAGTCCTAAGCCCTAGCCTAAGTCCTAATCCTAAGCCCTAAGCCCTAAGCCTAAGTCCTAATTCCTAATCCTAATTACCTAAGCCTTCCTAATTAAGCCTTAAGTCCTAAGTCTAAGCCTTAATCCTAAGTCCTAAGTCCTAGCCTAAGTCCTAAGCCTTAAGTCTAAGTCCTAAGCCTAAGTCCTAAGTCCTAAGCCTTAAGTCCACTAAGTCCTACTAAGTCCTAAGCCTTAAGTCCTAAGTCTAAGCTAAGTCCTAAGCCTAAGCCTTAAGTCCTAAGTCCTAAGCCTTAAGTCCTAAGCCTAAGTCCTAAGTCCTTAAGTCCTAAGTCCTAAGCCTAAGCCTAAGTCCTAAGCCCTAAGTCCTAAGTCCTAAGCCTTAAGTCCTAAGCTATAAGCCTAAGTCCTAAGCCTAAGTCCTAAGCCTTAATTCCTAAGCCTTAAGTCCTAAGCCTTAAGTCCTTAATCCTAAGTCCTTAAGTCCTAAGCCTAAGCCCTAAGTCCTAAGCCTAAGTCCTAAGCCTTAAGTCCTAAGTCCTAAGTCCTAAGTCCTAAGTCCTAAGTCCTAAGCTCCTAAGTCTTAGACCTTAAGTCCTAAGCCTTAAGTCCTAAGTCCTAGTAAGTCTAAGTCCTAAGTCGCTAAGTCCTAAGCCTAATCCTAAGTCCTAAGCCTAAGTCCTAAGTCCTAAGTCCTAAGTCCTAAGTCCTAACCTAAGCCTAAGTCCTAAGTCCTAAGCCTTAAGTCTAAGCCTAAGTCCTAATCTAGTCCTAAGTCCCTAAGTCTAAGTCCTAAGCCTAAGTCCTAAGCCTTAAGTCCTAAGTCCTAAGTCTAAGTCCTAAGTCCTAAGCTCCTAAGTCCTAAGCCCTAAGTCCTAAGCATCCTAAGTCCTAAGCCCTAAGTCCTAAGTCCTAAGCCTTAAGTCCTAAGTCCTAAGCCTTAAGTCCTAAGTCCTAAGCCTTAAGTCCTAAGTCGTAAGTCCTAAGCCCTAAGGCCTAAGTCCTAACTCCTAAGTCCTAAGCCCTAAGCCCTAAGCCCTAAGTCCTAAGTCCTAAACGTAAGTCCTAAGCCCTAAGGCTTAAGCCCTAAGCCCTAAGTCCTAAGCCTTAAGCCCTAAGCCCTAAGTCCTAAGTCCTAAATTCTAAGCCCTAAGCCCTAAGTCCTAAGTCCTAAGCATTAAGTCCTATGTTCCAAGCCTTAAGTTCCTAAGTCCTAAGTCCTAACTCCTAAGCCCTAAGTCTTAAGTCCTAAATCCTAAGCCTTAAGTCGTAAGTCCTAAGTCCTTAGTCCTAAGCCCTAAGGAATAAGCCCTAAGCCTTAAGTCCTAAGTCCTAACTCCTAAGTCCTAAGCCCTAAGTCCCAATTCCTAAGTCCTAAGTCCTAAACGTATGGCATAAGCCCTAAGCCTTAAGTCCTAAGTCCTAAGTCCTAAGCCCTAAGCCCTAAGCCCTAAGTCTTAAATCCTAAATCCTAAACCCTAAGCCCTGAGTCCTAATTCCTAAGCCCTAAGCCCTAAATCCTAAGTCCAAAGCCTTAAGTATTAAATCCTAAGTCTTAAGTCTTAAGCCTTAAGTCCTTAGTCCTAAGTCCTATGTCCTAAGCCTTAAGTCGTAAGTCCTATGTTCTGTTCCCACTTAAAGGCGATAAAGGCATGCTGGTTGTATAATGGGGTGAGAGTTCTTTCTTACCTTTGTACTTCCAATAAGAGGGGCAGACAGGACCCGAGAGCAGCGTCTCAGATAAGCGTATACACGTTAGGGTGAAAACAATGCTGGTTTATTCCGTAGATGAATGATCCAAAACATGGCATTGAAGTCTTGTATGAAGCTTGTCTCTGCAGTCGCTACTTGTGGGTCAAAAACTTTGCTTCTCTAGCTCCATGAGGATCGAACTCTCTGCAGTAAAGATGTCTCCTAATGACTGCGCAAACAGGAAGAGACAAGCAGCACATGCAGGAGCCACACCCCCATAGGCTGGACAAGGAAAGGCAGAAAGAATTGAAAGGTCTGGCCAGCAGGTGGCAGCAGAGACAAGCATCAGAGATATAATCAGATTAAACTATAAAACAGGATTGAAACAGCACACTCCCCGTCTGGAATTCACTTTGGGGATTCCACTATTAGTCCATAACAATACCTAAAACGAAGGGCATGTTAAATACAACATTTCAAATTCAAAAAACCAAAAATGAGAAGAAAAACGGCTAAAGTTCAGGTCCGGAAGCGTTCATCCCGTAGTGGCGCTCTCTGCGGGCAACAGCAGAATGAGTTCGTGGATCGGCCTTGCAAAGGTCTTCGTCTCACCTTTCCTGAAGACCCTTAGCTCCACCTTCCGCACATTGCCGTCCTGGCTAGGTAGTGTCTTAGTAACAAGTCCCAGAAGCCAGTCAGTTCTTTGAGTGGTCTGATCTTTCATAAGGACCAGGTCTCCTTCCTTGATATTTGGCTTGGGATGTCGCCACTTCCTTCTTCCTTGAAGAACGGTGAGGTATTCCTTTCTCCATCGATTCCAGAAGTAGTCGGCCAAATATTGGACTCGTTTCCAGTGTCTTTGGTAGGTGTTGGCGTGAGTGAAGTCTCCGCTGGGAATTACCGCGTTGTCAATTTTTTGAGTAAGAAGGATAGTGGGAGTCAGCATGGTTGGTACCTCTGGATCCATTGTCACGGGCACGAGGGGTCTCGAATTGATGATGGCTGAGACTTCGGCTAAAAGAGTGACTAGAGTCTCGTGCGTGAGTCTTGAGGAGTTAACGTCCTTTAGCATGGAGTTCAGGATGTTGCGTGAGATCCCGATCATCCTCTCCCAGGAGCCTCCCATGTGAGAACTGTGAGGAGAATTGAAGATCCAGGCTTGGTGTCGATGTTCAGCTCTCTACATGCACCGACAAAGTTGCTGCCACGGTCGGACCTCAGCTGCTTTACTGGTCCTCTAATGGCAAAGAACCTCCTTAAGGCATTGATCAGGCAGGAAGTATCCATGGATTCTAACACCTCAATGTGAACGGCTCGAACACTCATGCAGGTGAATAGCACAGCCCACCGCTTATTGTCTGCTCGGCTGCTACGCGTTCTGAGTGAGGATATCATCCATGGTCCGAACACGTCTAGGCCCACGTAGGTGAAAGGTGGTTCCGTAGAAAGTCTGTCTGCAGGCAGATCAGCCATTTGTTGGCACAGTTGCCTTCCTCTCGTTTTGCGACAATGCACACAATCATGGAGTATTTGTGCTACACGTCTCTTCATTCCAATGATCCAAAGGCCTGCCGACCGTACGGCGCCCTCTGTGATCTGCCTGCCTTGGTGTTCAGTCCTTTCATGGTGATGTCGGATCAGCAAGACTGTAACGTGGTGTTTGTTGGGAATGATGAGAGGATTTTGTTCTGCGACTCCGAAACGAGCCTGATTTAAACGACCGCCGACTCTAAGTAAGCCAAAACTGTCCATAATCGGGTTTAGATTGGCGAGAGGGCTTCTTAGTGGAATCTGCTGTTTGTTGTGTAAACAGTTCCATTCGGTGGCGAATTCGCTCTGTTGGAGGTGGCGTATTATGAGGGACTCACCATGGGAGATGTCCTCGGCAGAAAGGGGTTTGTGGCACACATGCCAGCGATGACAGTCTCTGTTTTTTAGGTCTGTACAGTAGCATCTGGCGATGTGCACTAACCTGGCGACAGTCCGGACGAGTCTTGTCCAGCTGGAGAAACATTCAAAACGTTGGCAGCCGAGGTTGGAAGCTTCCTCTGCACTGGTGGCCAGGGTGTTGACTTCAGTTCGGACATCTGGATCGTTATCTGGATCTAGGATGCTGAAGTTTTCCTGGACAGCTTCCTCCGGCTGTCTCAGCAGGAACTCTGGACCTTGGGTCCTTTTGAGCAAATCAATGGCTGCTTCCTCGGTGGGTAGTGATTTGAGCTCGTCATCTACGTAAAAGTCTTTTTCAACAAAGTCTCTCGCGTCTGTGCCATACTCGGACTCTCCCTCTGACGCGGTTCTTCGGAGACCATAGGTTGCGTGAAAGACTGATCTTCCTAAGTTGTCGGTACGCAGGGAAGAAGCGACGTCGGGTAGCTGTATTGAGTCTGGGGGCTTCTCCTTCACTTCATGGTGATGAGGAAATGGTCTTAGGCAGGTTGTGCACCCATCTCCGTGCACGTAGGTCCTGAAGGAGTCGATTTCTGATCGATCAACACACACATTTCCTATGACTACCCATCCCAAGTCCAGTCTCTGGGCGTATGGTGCATAGTCAGGTCCGTTGCACTGTTGTCGCACCTTGTGTACCCTCAGGTTGTCTCTGCCGAGCAGGAGTAGAATCTCCGCGTTGTTGTGACTCACCGTGGCCGGGACTCCGGTTTAGACAGGCGATTCTTCTTCCCTCCTTGTCACGGGTGGACCGCGCCTGCCGGTAGTGGGGCCCGGTGTAGTGCAGATCAAAAGTGAAGACGTCTTGGTGGAACAGATTAAAGGGGTTTTTAATTTATTCGTGACGCCACCTATGAGTAGATTCGGTAAGGGCTACCGACGCTGCGGAACCTCCGGGGGATGGACAGCAGCAAGATGTTACGCTCCCCACAGGCTGAGCGGTGATCCCCGGAGGCTGGAGCTGCTCAAGATGTTGTGCGGCAGCTGCGGTTACCTTGTTGTGCGGACGGACAGTTCATAAGGAAGCACAGACACAGAAGTCTCTATAACGGGTCTTTACTGTAACCAGTAGGCAATACATGGCATACAGTGGTTGAGTAGTAGACCGGGTGGACTCAGCAGTGATAGTGTCCCTCAGAGATCCGCAAGTGTTCCTCCATTCTACCTAACTTGTTGCCAGTGTTGCCCAGGAATACCAGGTCGGGTACGGGGAGGCTGCTTCAATGCCCTATCCATGATGTACGTTCTGGATGCTTTGGGGAGCCTTGGATCCCTCAGTGGGTACACCGCTGGTTAGACGACTGGAAACTGGCTGGTGGTGGGGTGCTCCTGTGAAGCTGCTCCTCCACGCTTTCTGGTTCGCGTAGCAGAGGTGAACTGCTGCCAGCTTCGGTACCAGTGAACCGGCTGTGAGTTGTGGGCACGGGAGTCTTTTGGGAACCCGTGTAGATAATGCCCAATCCCGGTAGTTAAGGCCTCAGGTGCTGACACCCGACCGGTGACGGCCCAGGGGCCCGCACGGGGTGCGGAGCCCCCGCTCCTCTCCAAGCTTTAGTCCTAGACCCTTCTTCTCCGAGTTCTAGACTATTCTCATCTAGATTATTGTGTGTTCTCCTACACTTCCCTAACACTCCACCCACCAGGACCTAGGATTGGCCCTCTGTTCTAGGTGATGCATGTTGGGTTGGATCTCAGAGTTAACTATATCACTGCTGTGTCAGAGAATATTGTGGCTGCAATACTCCCTTGTGACGCACTCGTTGCGGGGCGCCACACTCCCCCTTGGTTGAATACGCTTGTCCCCAAGCGTCACACTACTCACATTACAGAGGTTTTTGTATTTTTACAACATATACGACACACTTTTATTAAAATGAAAACAGGTAAAGGCATGCTTTGTTGACATAAGCAAAGAAACAAGTAATCACTTTGTGCGGACCCGGCGTGCGGTCGGCTGTCCTTTAACTAGAGTCCAGGCTGTAGCCGCAAGATCTCACAGTCAGTGATTAACGGGAACAGAGTCATTGAGGGAGTTCAAGTTTTAAAGTCACTGGCACGGAGAACGATGGCGCACCCGGATAGTGAACCACCCATCTGGACAAGCGTAGCGCTCGTAGGTGATAATATCGCCCCGGTATAGGTCGCGATCGGGATGTCCTCTTGGCAAGTTTGACTCAACGTCCCGGCGCCCCACAAACACCTCCTCATTCAAACCCACCTCCCAAGCGAACCCCCACCCGGTATGTAAATTAAAGGTGGAAATTCTACCTTCACGGCGGAGTTCAGCAGACAGCGGCGGCTGGCGGCGAGCCTCGGCACGGGCCTGCATGTTGGCGCGTTCTCGGGCTTGCCACTCCTCTCGTCGTCTCTGGCGTACATCTCCGTCGTTACGGCTCGGGGTGTAGAGATGAGTAGTGGAGCTGGTGGTTTGGCGGGAAGCTTGAACTTGGCGGGCTGTCTGTATCGGCACCCGGTGGAACGGCGCAGGGGAAGGTGTCGGCATTGCACCCGACCAGTGTACCCGAGCTGTATGCCCGGTAGGAAGTTCCTTGTTGTCTCCCCAAGCGAACCCGGTGTCGAAATCCTCAGCGGTGCTGTGGGTCTCAGCGTCATCCTCTCTGACCTCTTCCTCGATGACCACATCAGGCTGCTCGTTGGCTAGAGATGTTGAAGCTAGTTCCGTTGTACAACAGGGCGGTGGTGCTGCGGATCCTTCCGTAGGGAAGTCCTGCAGGGCTTCCAGGCTGCCTGCCTCTTCATCTGTTTCCGCAGGTAAAGGTGTTTCAATCCCGGTTACCAGGTAGGCCTTGGCAATGGCAAGGGAAGCCTCCGGTACGGGGATAAAACAGGCGACAGCCTCTGTACTTGTGAAACACGTCGCGGGTTCCTCGGTGGGAACCTGGTAGAGATCAAGTTCTTCCATGGAGCGTGATAGAAGCTCCGGTTCAGGAACGGGATCGGTTGCGATATTAGTCGCTGGAACGGGTCGAGTTGTGGCCTCCACCGGAATGACGCAGTCTATTGGCTCTGGTGACGGAGCAGGACAGGTGGTGGGCGACGGTGAGGCAGTTGAGAAGCTGGTGACGTCGTCTGGGCTTGGAGAAGCTGTACCCGGTCGGCTCTGCTGCATCGCATGGTGTAGTCGCCTGCCTAGGGTCGCACTCCAGCTGCGAATCGTCCATTCCACAGTCTCTAGTAACCGCACCCGGAGGTCTTGTAGAGCCTCTAGCCAGAAGTCGGGGCTGCCGTCTATGGTAAGGGCAGGATCCGGACCCGGTTGGCCTATGGCTGCTCTGGCCTCCGCCTCGACCTCCTGCATTAAGTCTTGGAGTCTCATGCTGGCCATTCTTCCTTGGAGGGAAACCACACCCGTTCAACCGGTAAACGTTCTTGTAAAGGTGGTCAAGAACTTCTCTCTGTCTGTCTGTGATACTCCCATTTCCTCTGGGCTTGTAGTCCAATGGTGGGAAAAGTCTTTGGGGTCCGCCCCCATGGTTGATTCGAGCAATCAGGGCGACAAAGAGTTTGGCGCCTTTTGTCTTTAGCCCTCCCACGATGAGGGGGGGTTGACTCTCTCCTGGGCTTACACGTGGCGGCTTCTTGTGGCGGGAACGCCATCTTGGGCGCCATCTTGACCCAATGGTGAAAAGGCGGGAAAGTTCTTTTAGGGACGAACAAAGTCCAAATTGTAGACAATAAAGTCCAGTTTAAGCACATTATACCCGTTGGGTAACGGGCCTGCTCGTATCCTGTTCGTGACGCCATTTTCTGACTCACCGTGGCCGGGACTCCGGTTTAGACAGGCGATTCTTCTTCCCTCCTTGTCACGGGTGGACCGCGCCTGCCGGTAGTGGGGCCCGGTGTAGTGCAGATCAAAAGTGAAGACGTCTTGGTGGAACAGATTAAAGGGGTTTTTAATTTATTCGTGACGCCACCTATGAGTAGATTCGGTAAGGGCTACCGACGCTGCGGAACCTCCGGGGGATGGACAGCAGCAAGATGTTACGCTCCCCACAGGCTGAGCGGTGATCCCCGGAGGCTGGAGCTGCTCAAGATGTTGTGCGGCAGCTGCGGTTACCTTGTTGTGCGGACGGACAGTTCATAAGGAAGCACAGACACAGAAGTCTCTATAACGGTCTTTACTGTAACCAGTAGGCAATACATGGCATACAGTGGTTGAGTAGTAGACCGGGTGGACTCAGCAGTGATAGTGTCCCTCAGAGATCCGCAAGTGTTCCTCCATTCTACCTAACTTGTTGCCAGTGTCGCCCAGGAATACCAGGTCGGGTACGGGGAGGCTGCTTCAATGCCCTATCCATGATGTACGTTCTGGATGCTTTGGGGAGCCTTGGATCCCTCAGTGGGTACACCGCTGGTTAGACGACTGGAAACTGGCTGGTGGTGGGGTGCTCCTGTGAAGCTGCTCCTCCACGCTTTCTGGTTCGCGTAGCAGAGGTGAACTGCTGCCAGCTTCGGTACCAGTGAACCGGCTGTGAGTTGTGGGCACGGGAGTCTTTTGGGAACCCGTGTAGATAATGCCCAATCCCGGTAGTTAAGGCCTCAGGTGCTGACACCCGACCGGTGACGGCCCAGGGGCCCGCACGGGGTGCGGAGCCCCCGCTCCTCTCCAAGCTTTAGTCCTAGACCCTTCTTCTCCGAGTTCTAGACTATTCTCATCTAGATTATTGTGTGTTCTCCTACACTTCCCTAACACTCCACCCACCAGGACCTAGGATTGGCCCTTTGTTCTACGTGATGCATGTTGGGTTGGATCTCAGAGTTAACTATATCACTGCTGTGTCAGAGAATATTGTGGCTGCAATACTCCCTTGTGACGCACTCGTTGCGGGGCGCCACAGTTGTCTATAGGTGGGATAACGCTCGCGAGGTGTTTCAGGTGTGGTTGATGAAGTGCAGCTTCTGGGGTAGAAATTTCACTCCTGTGGCTGGGTATTTGGTCACATTTAACGAGCGTTGGTAGAGGTATTTCAGTCTTCCCGTTGATAGGAGAAGCAATGAATCCTCGGGCTCTTCTGCCGTTAGTCTCTATGCGGCCTGAGCAGGTGTTCAAGGTGTAGGGTTCTGATGGTCCACTAATTCCGAAGGCTTCAAAGAATTTGGTTCCTGCCAGGGACCGGTTGCTTTGGTCGTCTATGATGGCATACACCTTCATTGCCTTTTCTGGGCGTCCCTCGGGATAAACCTTGATGAGGCATATTCGGGCACAACATTTCTCCATTCGGCCCTCTCCACATACCTCTGAGCATGAGCAGGAAACAGTTGTGGCGGTGTCAGTCTGATTCTGTGGCTCCCCGCCATGACTTGGAGCGGGAGCGGTGGTGACTGTAGCCGGTGTGTCTCTAGCTAGCCGAGTAGGATGCATGGCTGAAATGTGCTTTTCGCTGTGGCACTCCCCACACTTGACTGTGGATTTACAGTCCTTGGCCATGTGCTCAAGTGATGCGCAGCATTTGAAGCAAATCCCAAGCTCAGTGAGGATCTTCTTGCGCTCCTGTAAGGTTTTGGATCTAAACCCCTTGCACTTGGTCAGTGAGTGTGTTTTTTTAAGGATGGGACATTCACGATTGAAAGACTTATCTCGTGGTGAGACAGTGTTCTGTTCGTCTGTGGGCATTGCGGGTGATGGTAGTTCGGTCTTTATAACACTCACAGCTCTCTTAGTGTCTCTGGGTTTTTGTGTAGCACTTTCATACCTTGATGCTGGAGTTGCTGCAGCTGCCGAAGTGTTGGATACTAGGAAGTCGAGGCTGGGGTCATTCCTCATCTGGGCCTGCTCGTCAATGAATCTGCAGAAGTGGATAAATGGGGGAAAGGTGACGTCGTTCACTCTTTTGTACCTTGAGACTGACGTTGCCCATTTCTCCTGCAGACTGTATGGCAGCTTCACCACGATTGGGTTTACTCCATGGGCTGAATCCAGATAGCACAGCCCGGACAGACGAGGGTCTCTCTTGGCGAGCTCCAGCTCCATGAGCAGATCACTTAGGTCTTGGAGCTTGTGGACTTCTTTAAGGTTGATCTTTGGGAAATCCTGCAGTCTCTTGAATATGGCTTTCTCTATTGCTTCCGCGCTGCCAAAGGTGCGTTCCAGCCTTTGCCATGCGGCGGCGAGACCTGCTTCTGCTTGTCCTACATAGACGGTTCTGAGGCTCTTGATACGGCTTGAAGAGCTTGGGCCCAACCACTTGATCAGGAGGTCGAGTTCCTGTTCTTCGGTTAGGTTGAGATTGGCGATGGCTGCCTTGAAGGTTGCTTTCTAGGCCCTGTAGTTCTCTGCACGATCATCAAAATTCACAAGACTAGTACTGATTAGCTCTCTGCTCACCATGAACCTGGCAAACTCGGACATGTCCGACTTCTCACCACTTGTTGCCACGACGACTCGTGATGCCCCTGGGGCGTATGGGCCGCCTGGCGTGAATGGATGAGCTGTTTCCGGGTAGAATGATGCTGCTGCAGGTTTGAGCTGTGGTTTAGCCCTTGAAGAATCTGACGAATACCGCTTGAGCTGTGAAGGTGGGCCAGGAAACGCTGAGTTGCCATCTTGTGGTGGTGACTGTGTTTGAGAGGGTATCTCTCGGCGACTGTCGTTAATTAGCTCGGGCGCCTTCGAGGGTACTGGCACCTTTAGAAGTATGTTGGGGGTTTTGGTGTCGTTGACTTGGACGGTACTGTAAACCGGGGTCGCTACAGGTACCCGGTTTAGCACATAGTCTCTGGTGCGATCGACTGGATCATCCGTTTCCAGTGGTGGCGAGTTAGCTGGATCAAGACCTTGGATCAATGCCTGCTCGAGTAGTCTTACTTTAGCTAGCGCAACCTCCTCTTCCATCTGTGACCGAAGGATCTGTATTCGAGCCTCCGCTTCTGCTTCGGTCCTTTTTGCTTCCATCTCCGCTTCCGCCCTTTTAGCCTCTGCTTCTGCCCTTTTTGCTTCCATCTCCGCTTCCGCCCTTTTTGCTTCCACCTCTGCTTCTGCCCTTTTTGCCTCTGCCCTTGCCTCTGTCCTTTTTTCTTCTGCTTCTCTCTCAGTGAAAGAACGTCTCACCCTGGATTCCTCTGCTATTATGCGGGCCTCTAGTATCCTGTCGCTCATGGTTGAACTTCTTGAGGATGATGACTGGATGCCCGAGAGGAACGTTTAGATGAGGTCGATCGGTGTGATCTGGTTTCTTGCAGGTGAGAGATACGGTGTTCGGCCTTGTTTATGGCGTGTCGGACCTTGGCATCTCTCCCTTTGTCCGTCTCTAGCGCCTTACTGAGGTCTGAAAGGGATTCATCAGAATTAAAGTCTTTTAGAAGGGCAATGTACCTTGTTGACAGTCTCTTGTATCCTTCATGGGCAGCGTTCAGCCGTTCCATAACAGACTGTAAGCTTGCGGCGTCGCCTGACGAGGGTTCAAGTCTCGACATGTAAGAGGCGACGCGTTCCCACTGTTCTTCCAGGCGTTCACTTAGCTCATCTTTCATAGCGTGATAGTTTTCAATTGCCTTTACCGTTGGTTTGTAAGAACGTTTTGGTCGGGTAACTTGGTCTGCTTGAGACGTGGGGTCTGCCTCCTGGGCTTCATCGTGGACGGTATCAGGTTGTATTTGCTCTGTTTCAGCAGTATGAGCCTGTCCGAGGTCCTTTTCGGCCATTTTGAATAAAGGTGTACTGTCTCTTTAAAAAACTCAACTTTTGAATAGGGGTCCGAAAATCGCTGTGCGGCTCTGCGGGAACTCCCGGATGGGATCCCCAAGGTGGCTTTGACGAAACTTGGGGTTCGCAGCTCGCCGATGTGCAGTAATGAGGTATAGTGTACTGCAGGCTTATGGAAGCGATGTGGCCAGAAGGAAACCGCAGGTGCATAAAAACAGTTCTTTATAACAGTACAGGCAGAGCTGATACAAGATGTGGCAGGTGGGAGAGCTTCCTCCAGGCTTGTCCAGACGTGCACTGCTGCAGGCAGACAGATACACAAGGCTTGTTGCTGGGCAGATTAATGCACAGAGGGACAGGGCACATGGAGAACTATAGCTGGATGTTGGGCTGTAAGGGTAAGTTCACATTACCCGGCGGGTTGGTCGTCGGCGGCTGGGCGGGACCCGCCAGGAAGCTCCGGCGCCTTGCATCGGCTTCCTGGCGGGTATAAGCGGCGGGAGCCGGGCGGTATCCGGCGGCTGCCCAGCGGGTTATCGGCGGCGATTCTGCAGCGGCTGGAAGCAGCACATGATTCTGCTTGCAGCCGCTGCAGAACCGCCGGTTTTTAGAACATGATCATTCTTTGCTAACCCGCTGGGAAACCTGCGGGTTAGCAACGGATGACGCTGGGTAACCGCCGGTATGTGCACAGCCTTGGGCGGGTTACATTAGTTTTAATGTTAATCCAAACGCCGGTTTGGATTAACATAAATTTAAATAAAACTAATGTAAACAAAACGGCGGTTTACACAGGTAAACCGCCGAAAACCCGCCCAGTGTGCACTTACCCTAAGGCAGTTTTCTAGCTGCTAGGAGCTTTCAACCAAAGTTTTTGACTGTTCTGTTCCCACTTAAAGGCGATAAAGGCATGCTGGTTGTATAATGGGGTGAGAGTTCTTTCTTACCTTTGTACTTCCAATAAGAGGGGCAGACAGGCAGGGCTGCCACTAGAAATTTTGGGGCCCCTTACTAGCAAAATTTTGGGGCCCTCCTGAGACTCCACCCCAACTCCGCCTCCACCCACACTCCGCCTCCATCCAGGTTCCGCCTCCACCCACGCTCCGCCTCCACCCATCAAATCTTCCATAGTTTCACCACCCACTATGGGAAAAACTCCCTTTCTGCACCACGTCCTCGCCAATCACTCATTAATCTCTTTCTATACATTGTTCTTTATCAGAGCTGAGGAGGGATGTGAACAATAAATGCCACATGAGGCAGAATAATACTGGTGCTGTTATTCATCACCTTGTACAGGGGTGGGGAAGCTGTTGGAGGGACATTTGGAAATTACTACTGTCATTTAGGGGCCGCACATCACCATGAAAATTACCAGCTACATTAAATTAATTAACTCACCTAATTTGGTGGCTGCAGCTGCTTCTCCATGTCCTGCGATGTTCGGTGATAACAGATCTTCCAGGTTTGCGTTGGTCTGGAGGGCAGTCGACTCTGTGACAATAAGTTTTGTAAATCAAATACATCACATAGGAAATTGTTATATATAGTGAAGTGAGCTCTGGAGCCAGGGGTCACAAGCTTCCAGAAAATGGCAGCGGATCTCGATTACTTATTATTATCAGAGACTCTGGAGAAGAATGCTACCGGCAAAGGCAGCCAAGACTATAAGAGCGGGAGCGGCATCCGCTGGGGGTTACCACTGGTACACACACCTTGTACGCACGCAGCTCAGCTCCGTACACCTCATACGCACACGGCTTCCGCTCCACACACATCATACATACACGGCTCCGCTCCGTACACCTCGTATACACTCGACACTGCTCCATACACCTCGTACACACTCGACTCTGCTCCGTACACCTCGTACACACTCGACTCTGCTCCGTACACCTCGTACACACTCGACTCTGCTCTGTACACCTCATACATAAGTGGCTCTGATCTGTACACCTCGTACACGTTGTTCCACTCCGTACACCTTGTACGCACGCAGCTCAGCTCCGTACACCTCATACGCACACGGCTCGCTCCGTACACCTCGTACACACTCGGCTCCGCTCGTACACTCTACACATCGGCTCCGCTCCGTACACCTCGTACACACTCGACTCTGCTCCGTACACCTCGTACACACTCGACTCTGCTCTGTACACCTCGTACACACTCGGCTCTGCTCTGTACACCTCGTACACACACGGCTCTGCTCCGTACACCTCGTACACACACGGCTCTGCTCCATACACCTCGTACACACTCGACTCTGCTCTGTACACCTCGTACACACTCGGCTCTGCTCCGTACACCTCGTACACACTCGGCTCCGCTCCGTACACCTCGTACACACTCGGCCCCGCTCCATACACCTCGTACACACTCGACTCTGCTCCATACACCTCGTACACACACAACACCGCTCCGTACACCTTGTACACACTCGGCCCTGCTCCGTACACCTCGTACACACTCGGCTCAGCTCCATACACCTCGTACATAAGTGGCTCTGATCTGTACACCTCGTACACGTTATTCCACTCCGTACACCTCGTACGCACGCAGCTCAGCTCCGTACACCTCATACGCACACGGCTCTGCTCCACACACATCATACATACATGGCTCCGCTCCGTACACCTCGTATACATTCGGCTCTGCTACATCCACACTGTAAATCCATCCTGACCACAGATACACTTTACTTCATCCAGCACCATGACAACTGAGGAGCTGATCATGTGACCCTTGACTCCTCCCCTCCAAGTGACGTCATCACAGGTCCTGTAAGAACAGAGCAGCTATGTAGTGTACTGCTCTGCAGGTGGAGAACAATGGGGGGGATCCCGACCTTGGGCACTGCAGCAGGCACCCCCAAACCCCCCTCCCCCCAAACTGCTGCGCCCAGGCCCCATGACACAGACAGCAGCAGAGGGAGAGTCGGCGGGCCAGGGCCCCTGCACTGTGAGGCTGATGTGTGTGTGTGATGTCACACACACACTGAGTCACACTGTGGGCGGGTGCTGGCAGTGGTGCCGCTCAAGAGTAGGAGAGTCAGCTGTATGTTACAGGCTGTGCTGCGCCCCTGTGCACTGAGGCCTGGGATGAGCGTGGATGGGCGGGCCCCCACAGGATAATAGAGGGTGGGCGTGCCTGGGCGGTTCCCTGTGCCTGCCCAGCTTCAGCCTGTGTCTGTGTGTGTGACGGTCCCAGCCAGGCTCCCAGCAGGCCAGGTCCGGCCTGGTGGCGTGGGGTGGACGGACGGGGGCGCCGTACACCGCGTGCTCATTGCAGCAGTGTTTGAGCAATGGCACGGGCCGGCCGGCACCGCACTCTGCGGGAGCAGGATGATGATTGATCATCATCATCATGAGTCATGACAGTGTGCAGCTGCTCAACGCTTTGCTGCGCCTGCGCTGGCTGGCCGCGCCGGCGCCACTCTGGCAAAGAGCAGCAGCACAGTCAGTCTCGTCACTCTCAGCCTCGCCCCGCCCCTGGCTGGTGACTCAAGAGTCAGGCAGTGCTGCGTAGGAACTAGTCTGTGCCACACTGCTGGTGGCCAAAGGGGGCGGGCATCATTGCTCCAAATGGCCCCGCCCACAGCCAGCGCGCCCGGGCCCCCCTCTGCTGTTTGTATGGCCACGCCCCCTCCACTTTTCGCCGGGCCCCATACAGCTGTATGGCTTATAATGCCCTATTGGCGGCCCTGCAGACAGGACCCGGAGCAGCGTCTCAGATAAGCGTACACAAGTTAGGGTGAAAACAATGCTGGTTTATTCCGTAGATGAATGATCCAAAACATGGCATTGAAGTCTTGTATGAAGCTTGTCTCTGCAGTCGCTACTTGTGGGTCAAAAACTTTGCTTCTCTAGCTCCATGAGGATCGAACTCTCTGCAGTAAAGATGTCTCCTAATGACTGCGCAAACAGGAAGAGACAAGCAGCACATGCAGGAGCCACACCCCCATAGGCTGGAGAAGGAAAGGCAGAAAGAATTGAAAGGTCTGGCCAGTAGGTGGCAGCAGAGACAAGCATCAGAGATATAATCAGATTAAACTATAAAACAGGATTGAAACAGCACGTCCTAAGCCCTAACCCTAAGCCCTAAGTCCTAAATCCTAAGCCCTAAGCTTTAAGTCCTAAGTCCAAAGCCTTAAGTCTTAAGTCCTAAGTCCTAAGTCCTAAGCCTTAAGTCCTAAGTCCTAAGCCTTAAATCCTAAGTCTTAAGCCTTAATTACTAAGTCCTAAGCCTTAAGTCCTAAGTCCTAAGCCTTAAGTCCTAAGTCCTAAGTCCTAAGTCCTAAGCCTTAAGTCCTAAGCCCAAAGTCCTAAGCCTTAAGTCCTAAGCCCTAAGTCCTAAGCCTTAAGTCATAAGTCCTAAGTCTTAAGTCCTAAGACCCAAGCCCTAAGCCCTAAGCCCTAAGTCCTAAGACTTAGGACTTAGGGCTTAGGGGTTAGGGCTTAGGATTTAGGACTTAAGACTTAAGTCCTAAGCCTTAAGTTCTAAGCCTTACGTCCTAAGTCCTAAGTCCTAAGCATTAAGTCCTAAGTCCTATGTCCTAAGCCTTAAGTCTTAATTCCTAAGTCTTAAGTCTTAAGCCTTAAGTCCTAAGTCCTAACTCCTAAGCCCTAAGCCCTAAGCCCTAAGTCCTTAGTCCTAAATCCTAAGTCCTAAGCCTTAAGTCGTAAGTCCTAAGCCCTAAGGCCTAAGCCCTAAGCCTTAAGTCCTAAGTCCTAACTCCTAAGTCCTAAACGTAAGTCCTAAGCCCTAAGTCCTAAATCCTAAGCCTTAAGCCCTAAGACCTAAGTCTTAAATCCTAAGTCCTAAACCCTAAACCCTAAGCCCTAAGTCCTAAGTCCTAAGTCCTAAGTCCTAAACCCTAAGCCCTAAGTCCTAAGTCCAAAGCCTTAAGCCTTAAGTCCTAAGTCCTTAGTTCTATGTCCTAAGCCTTAAGTCGTAAGTCGTAAGTCCTAAGCCTAAGGCCTAAGCCGTAAGCCTTAAGTCCTAAGTCCTAAGTCCTAACTCCTAAGTCCTAAGCCCTAAGTCCTAAGTCCTAATTCCTAAGTCCTAAGTCCTAAACGTAAGTCCTAAGGCCTAAGCCTAAGCCCTAAATCCTAAGTCCTAAACCCTAAGTCCTAAGCCTTAAGTCCTAAGCCCTAAGTCCTAATTCCTAAGTCCTAAGCCCTAAGTCCTAAGTCCTAAGCCCTAAGTCCTAAGTCCTAAGCCTTAAGTCCTAAGTCCTAAGCCTTAAGTCCTAAGTCTTAAGCCTTAATTCCTAAGTCCTAAGCCCTAAGCCCTAAGCCCTAAGTCCTAAGTCCTAAACGTAAGTCCTAAGCCCTAAGGCCTAAGCCCTAAGCCCTAAATCCTTAGTCCTAAACCCTAAGCCCTAAGTCCTAAGTCCTAAGTCCTAAACCCTAAGCCCTAAGTCCTAAGTCCTAAGTCTTAAGTCTTAAGCCCTAAGTCCTAAGTCCTAAGTCCTAATTCCTAAATCCTAAGTCCTAAACGTAAGCCCTAAGGCCTAAGTCCTAAGCCCTAAGTCCTAAGCCCTAAGCCCTAAGTCATAAATCCTAAGTCCTAAACCTCAAGCCCTAAGTCCTAAGTCTTAAGTCTTAAGCCTTAAGTCCTATGTCCTAAGCCTTAAGTCCTAAGTCCTAAGTCTTAAGTCCTAAGACCCAAGCCCTAAGCCCTAAGCCCTAAGTCCTAAGCCTTAAGTCCTAAGTCCTAAATCCTAAGTCCTAACTCCTAAGTCCTAAGCCCTAAGCCCTAAGTTCTAAGTCCTAAGTCCTAAGTCGTAAACCCTAAGCCCTAAAAATCCTAAGTCCTACAGCCTTAAGTCACTAATGTCTTAAGTCTTAAGCCTTAAGTCCTAAGTCGTAAGTCCTAGGCCCTAAGTTCTTAAGTCTTAAGCCTTAAGTCCTAAGTCCTAACTGCTAAGCCAATCCTAAGCCTCTTAAGTCCTAAAGTTCCTAAATCCTAAGCATTAAGTCGTAAGTCGTAAGTCCTATAAGCCCTAAGGCCTAAGTCCTAACTCCTAAGTCCTAAGCCCTAAGTCCTAAGTCCTAAGTCCTAAACGTAAAGTCCTAAGTCCTAAGTCCTAAGCCCTAAGCCCTAAGTCCTAAGTCCTAAGCATTAAGTCCTAAGTCCTAAGTCCTATGTCCCAAGCCTTAAGTCCTAAGTCCTAACTCCTAAGCCCTAAGTCTTAAGTCCTAAGTCCTAAGCCTTAAGTCGTAAGTCCTAAGTCCTTAGTCCTAAACCCTAAGGAATAAGCCCTAAGCCTTAAGTCCTAAGTCCTAAGCATTAAGTCCTAAGTCCTAAGTCCTATGTCCCAAGCCTTAAGTCCTAAGTCCTAACTCCTAAGCCCTAAGTCTTAAGTCCTAAGTCCTAAGCCTTAAGTCGTAAGTCCTAAGTCCTTAGTCCTAAACCCTAAGGAATTAAGCCCTAAGCCTTAAGTCCTAAGTCCTAACTCCTAAGTCCTAAGCCCTAAGTCCACTATTCCTAAGTCCTAAGTCCTAAACGTATGGCCTAAGCCTAAGCCTTAAGTCCTAAGTCCTAAGTCCTAACTCCTAAGTCCTAAGCCCTAAGTCCTAAGTCCTAATTCCTAAGTCCTAAATCCTAAACGTAAGTCCTAAGCCCTAAGGCCTAAGCCCTAAGCCTAAGTCCTAAATCCTAAGCCTTAAGCCCTAAGCCCTAAGTCTTAAATCCTAAATCCTAAACCCTAAGCCCTAAGTCCTAAGTCCTAAACCCTAAGCCCTAAGTCCTAAGTCCAAAGCCTTAAGCCTTAAGTCCTAAGTCCTTAGTTCTATGTCCTAAGCCTTAAGTCGTAAGTCGTAAGTCCTAAGCCCTAAGGCCTAAGCCGTTAGCCTTAAGTCCTAAGTCCTAAGTCCTAACTCCTAAGTCCTAAGCCCTAAGTCCTAAGTCCTAATTCCTAAGTCCTAAGTCCTAAACGTAAGTCCTAAGCCCTAAGGCCTAAGCCCTAAGCCCTAAATCCTAAGTCCTAAACCCTAAGTCCTAAGCCTTAAGTCCTAAGTCCTAAACCCTAAGTCCTAATTCCTAAGTCCTAAGCCCTAAGTCCTAAGTCCTAAGCCCTAAGTCCTAAGTCCTAAGCCTTAAGTCCTAAGTCCTAAGCCTTAAGTCTAAGTCTTAAGCCTTAATTCCTAAGTCCTAAGCCCTAAGCCCTAAGTCCTAAGTCCTAAACGTAAGTCCTAAGCCCTAAGGCCTAAGCCCTAAGCCCTAAGCCCTAAGTCCTAAATCCTTAGTCCTAAACCCTAAGCCCTAAGTCCTAAGTCCTAAGTCCTAAACCCTAAGCCCTAAGTCCTAAGTCCAAAGCCTTAAGTCTTAAGTCCTAAGTCTTAAGTCTTAAGCCCTAAGTCCTAAGTCCTAATTCCTAAATCCTAAGTCCTAAACGTAAGCCCTAAGGCCTAAGTCCTAAACCTCAAGCCCTAAGCCCTAAGTCTTAAGTCTTAAGCCTTAAGTCCTATGTCCTAAGCCCTAAGTCCTAAGTCCTAAGTCCTAAGTCTTAAGTCCTAAGACCCAAGCCCTAAGCCCTAAGCCCTAAGTCCTAAGCCTTAAATCCTAAGTCCTAAGTCCAAAGCCTTAAGTCTTAAGTCCTAAGTCTTAAGCCTTAAGTCCTAAGTCCTCAGTCCTATGTCCTCAGCCTTAAGTCTTAAGTCCTAGGTCTTAAGTCTTAAGCCTTAAATCCTAAGTCCTGTCCTAAGCCTTAAGTCCTAAGTCCTAAACCCTAAGGCCTAAGCCTAAGCCCTAAGTCCTAAACCCTAAGCCTAAGTCCTAGTCCTAAGCCTTAAGTCCTAAGTCCTAAGCCATAAGACTTAAGTCCTTAGCCTTAAGTCCTAAGTCCTAAATCTTAAGCTCTAAGCCTAAGACCCAAGCCCCAAGCCCTAGCCTAAGTCCTAAATCCTAAATCCTAACCTAAGACCTAAGCCCTAATCCAAAGCCTAAGCCCTAACCCTAAGCCTTAAGTCCTAAGCTCTAAGTCCTAAGCCTAAGCCCTAAGCCTAAATCCTAAATCTAAGCCTTAAGTCCTAAGTCCTAAGTCCTAAGTCTTGAGCCTTAAGTTTAAGCCTTAAGTATAAGTCCTAAGTCTCAGTCCTAAGCCCTAATCCTAAATCCTAAGCCTTAAGTCCTAAGCCTAAGCCCTAAGTCTTAAGTCCTAAGTCTTAAGTCCTAAGTCCTAAGTCCTAAGTCCTAAGTCCTAAGTCTTAAGTCCTACGTCCCAAGCCCTAAAGCCCTAAGCCTAAGTCTAAGTCCTAAGCCTTAAGTCTAAGTCCTATATCCTAAGCTTAATTCCTAAGTCCTAATCCTAAACCTTGTGTCCTAATCCTTAATCCTAAACCTAAGTCCTAAGCTTTAAGTCCAAGCCTTAATCCTAATATCCTAACTCTAAGCCTAAGCCCTAAGTCCTAATCCTAAATCCTAAGCCTTAAGTCCTAAATCCTAAGTCCTAAGTCCTAGCCTTAAGCCTAAGTCCTAAGCCTTAAGTCCTTAATCCTAAGTCCTAATCTAATTCCTAATCCTAAATCCTAAGCCTTAAGCCCTAAATCCTAATCCTAAGCCTTAAGTCCTAAGTCCTAAATCTAAGCCTTAAGTCCTAAGTCCTAACCTAAATCCTAAATCCTAAGCCTTAAGTCCTAAGTCTAGTCTTAGCTAAGTTCTAAGCCTTAAGTCATAAGTCCTAAGTCCTAGTCCTAAGCCTAATCCTAAATCCTAAGCCCTAAGCCTTAAGTCCTAAGTCCTAAACCCTAAGCCCTAAGCCTAAGTCCTAAGCCTTAAGTCCTAAGTCCTAAGTCCTAAGTCCTAAGTCCTATATCCTAAGCCTTAATTCCTAAATCTAAATCTAAGCCTTGTGTCCTAAGTCCTAATCCTAAACCTAACCTAAGTCTTTAAGTCCTAAGCCTTAAGTCCTAAGTCCTTAATCCTAAGCCTAAGCCCTAAGTCCTAAATCTTAAGTCCTAAGCCTAAGTCGTAAGTCCTAAGCCTAAGCCTAAGTCCTAAATCCTAACACCTTAATTCCTAAGTCCTAAATCCTAAGCCTTGTGTCCTAAGTCCTTAATCCTAAGCCCTAAACCTAGGCTTTAAGTCCTAAGCCTTAAGTCCTAACTCCTAAGCCTAAGCCCTAAGTCCTAAATCCTAAGTCCTAAGCTTAAGTCGTAAGTCCTAAGCCTAAGGCCTAAGCCTAAGCCTTAAGTATAGTCCTAAGTCCTAAGTCCTAGATCCTAAGTTCCTAAGCCTAAGTCCTATAGTCCTAAGCCTAAGGCCTAAGCCCTAAGCCTAAGTCCTAAGTCCTAAGCCACTAAGCCAAGCCTAAGCCTAAGTCTTAAGTCCTAAGTCCTAAGCCCTAAGTCCTAAGTCCTAAGTCCTAAGCCTTAAGTCATAAGTCATAAGTCCTAAGCACTAAGGCCTAAGTCCTAATTCCTAAGTCCTAAACGTAAGTCCTAAGAACTAAGGCCTAAGCCCTAAGCCCTAAGCCCTAAGTCCTAAGCCCTAAGCCCTAAGTCCTAAGCCTTAAGTCCTAAGTCCTAAACCCTAAGGCCTAAGCCCTAAGCCCTAAGTCCTAAACCCTAAGACCTAAGTCCTACGTCCTAAGCCTTAAGTCCTAAGTCCTAAGCCATAAGACTTAAGTCCTTAGCCTTAAGTCCTAAGTCCTAAATCCTAAGCTCTAAGCCCTAAGCCCCAAGCCCCAAGCCCTAAGCCTTAAGTCCTAAATCCTAAATCCTAAACCCTAAGACCTAAGCCCTAAATCCAAAGCCCTAAGCCCTAAACCCTAAGCCTTAAGTCCTAAGCTCTAAGTCCTAAGCCCTAAGCCTAAGCCCTAAATCCTAAATCCTAAGCCTTAAGTCCTAAGTCCTAAGTCTTGAGCCTTAAGTTCTAAGCCTTAAGTCATAAGTCCTAAGTCCTCAGTCCTAAGCCTAAGTCCTAAATCCTAAGCCTTAAGTCCTAAGTCCTAAGCCCTAAGCCCTAAGTCCTAAGTCTTAAGTCCTAAGTCCTAAGTCCTAAGTCTACCTAATCCTAAATCCTAAGTCTTAAGTCCTACGTCCCAAGCCCTAAGCCCTAAGACCTAAGTCCTAAGTCCTAAGCCTTAAGTCCTAAGTCCTATATCCTAAGCCTTAATTCCTAAGTCCTAAATCCTAAGCCTTGTGTCCTAAATCCTTAATCCTAAACCCTAAGCCCTAAGCTTTAAGTCCTAAGCCTTAAGTCCTAAGTCCTAACTCCTAAGCCCTAAGCCCTAAGTCCTAAATCCTAAGTCCTAAGCCTTAAGTCGTAAGTCCTAAGCCTAAGCCATAAGTCCTAAATCCTAAACCTTAATTCCTAAATCCTAAATCCTAAGCCTTGTGTCCTAAAGTCCTTAATCCTAAACCCTAAGTCCTAAATCCTAAGTCCTAAGCCTTAAGTCGTAAGTCCTAAGCCCTAAGGCCTAAGCCCTAAGCCTTAAGTCCTAAGTCCTAAGTCCTAAGTCTTAATTCCTAAGTCCTAAGCCCTAAGTCGTATGTCCTAAGCCCTAAGGCCTAAACCCTAAGCCCTAAATCCTAAGCCCTAAGCCCTAAGTCTTAAGTCCTAACTCCTAAGCCCTAAGCCCTAAGTCCTAAGTCCTAAGTAATAAGCCTTAAGTCGTAAGTCCTAAGTCCTAAGTCCTAAGTCCTAAACGTAAGTCCTAAGCACTAAGGCCTAAGCCCTAAGCCCTAAATCCTAAGCCTAAGCCTAAGCCCTAAGTCCTAAGCCTTAAGTCCTAAGTCCTAAACCCTAAGGCCTAAGCCCTAAGTCCTAAGCCCTAAGCCCTAAGTCCTAAGCCTTAAGTCCTAAGTCCTAAGTCATAATCCCTAAGCCTTAAGTCCTAAGTGCTAAGTCCTAAATCCTAAATCCTAAGTCCTAAGTCCTAAGCCCTAAGCCTTAAGTCCTAAGTCCTAAGTCCTAAGCCCTAAGTCCTAAGCCCTAAGCCCTAAGTCCTAAGCCTAGTCCTAAGTCCTAAGTCCTAAGTCCTAAGTCTTGAGCCTTAATTCTAGCCTTAAATCATAGTCCTAACCTCAGTCCTAAGCCCTAATCCTAAATCCTAAGCCCTAAGCCTAAGTCCTAAGCTAAGCTAAATTCCTAAGTCCTAAGTCCTAAGTCTAAGTCCTAGTCCAGCCTAGCGCCCTAAGCCCTAAGTCCTAAGTCTAAGCCTTAAGTCCTAAGTCCTAAGTCCTAAGCCTAAGTCCTAAGCCTAAGCCCTAAGTCCTAATCCTAAGCCTAAGTCCTAAGTCCTAAGTCTAATCCTAAGTCCATAAGTCCTAAGCCTAAGCCCTAAGCCCTAATCCTAAGTCCATTAAGCTTAAGTCTAAGTCCTTAAGTCCTAATGTCCTAAGCCTAAGCCTAGCCTAAGCCTAAGTCCTAAGTCCTATATCCTAAGCCTAAGTCCTAAGTCCTAAGCCTAAGCCTATAGCTAAGCTTAAGCCCTAAGCCTAAGCTACCCAAGTTCCTAAGTCCTAAAGCCCTAAGTCCTAAGTCCTAAGCCTAAGCCTAAGCCTATAAGCCAGTCCTAAGTCCTAAGTCCTAAGTCCTAAGCCTAAGCCTAACCCTAAGCCTAACCCTAAGTCCTAACCTAAGTCCAAGCCTAAGCCTAACCTAAGTCCTAACCCTAAGCCTAATCTAAGCCTAAGCTATCCTAAGTCCTAGCTAACTACCTAAGTCTAAGCCTTAAGCCTAAGTCCTAAACCTAAGTCCTACCTCCTAAGCCTAAGCCCTAACTCTAAGCCTAAGTCCTAAGCCTAACCTATCCTAAGCCTACCTAAGCCTAATCCTAAGTCCTAACCTAAGCCCTAAGTCCTAAGCTAAGCCTAAGTCTAATCCTAAACCTAAGCCTAATCCTAAGCCTAAATCCTAAGCCTAACCTAATCCTAAGTCCTAAGCCAGCCTAACCTAAGTCCTAAGCCTAATCAAGTTCCCAAGCCTAAGTCCTAGCCTTAAGCTTAAGCCTAAGTCTAAGCCTAATCCTAAGCCTAATCCTAAGCCTAAGTCCTAATCTAACTAAGTCCTAAGTAAACCTAAGCCCTAAGTCCTAAGTCCTAATCCTAAGCCTAACCTAAGCCTAACCCTAAGCCTAAGTCCTAACCTAATCCTAACCTAAGCCTAAGTCCTAATTAAACCTAAGCCCTAAGTCCTAAACTACCTAAGTCCTAAGCCTAAGCCTAGTCCTATCCTAACCTAAGTCCTAAGTCCTAAGCCTAAGCCTAAGCCTAAGCCTACCTAGCCTAATCCTAAGCCTAAGCCTAAGCCTAACCTAAACCTAAGTCCTAAGTCCTAAGTCCTAAGTCCTAAGCCTAACCTACCCTAAGTCCTAAATCCTAAGTCCTAAGCCTTTAAGCCTTAAGCCCTAAGCCCTAAGTCCTAACCTAATCCTAAGTCCTTAAGCCCTAAGCCTATCCAATCCTAAATCCTAAGCCTAACCTAAGTCCTAAGCCCTAAGCCCCTAGTCCTAAGTCCTAAGTCCTAAGCCTTAAGTCCTAAGCTTAAGCCCTAAGCCCCTACCTAAGCCCTAATCCTAAGCCTAAGCCTATACCTAAGTCCTAAGTCCTAAAGTCCTAAGCCTACTCCTAAGCCTAATCCTAAGCCTAATCCTAAGTCCTAAGTCCTAAACCCTAAGTCCTAAGCCTAAGTCCTAAGCCTTAAGCCCTAAGTCCTAAAGTCCTAATCTAGCCTAAGCCTAATCTAAGCCTTAAGTCCTAAGCCCTACCAACCTAAGCCTACTAAGTCTAAGCCCTAAGTCCTAAGTCCTAAGCCTAAGCCTAACCTAAGCCCTAATCCTAAGCCTAGCCTAAGTCCTAACCTAAGTCCTTAAAGTCCAATCCTAACCTAAGCCCTGAATCCTAAGCCCTAATCCTTAAGTCCTAAGCCTAACCCCTAAGCCTAAGCCTAAGTCCCTAATCCTAAGTCCTAAGCCCTAACCTAACCAACCTAAAGCCTAATCCTAAGTCCAACCTTAACCCAATCCTAGCCTAAGTCCTAGCTAATCCTAAGCCTAATCTAAGCCTAACCTAATCTAATCCTAACAACCAAACAGTCCTAAGCCTAAGTCCTAAGCCAACCTAAGCCTAACCTAACCAACCTAACCTAAGCTAAGCCTAGCCTAAGTCCTAAGCCTAATCCAAGCCTAAGTCCTAAGCCCTAGTCCAACCTAATCCTAAGATAATCCTAAGCTTAATAACCACCAGAACCTAATCCTAACCTAATCCTAAGATCCTAAGCCGCAACCAGTCAAGCCTAAATCCAACCCTAACCTAACCTAACTAAGCCAAAGCTAAGCCTAACCTACAATAGCCTAACCCTATCCAAGCCTAAGTCCTAATCTAACCTAACCTAACTAAGCCTAACCTAATCCTAAGCCCTAACTACCTAAGCCTAAGTCCTAAGCCTAATCCTAATCCTAGCCTATCCAACCTAAGTCCTAACCTAACCTAACCCAAGCCCTAGTCCTATCCTAGTCCTAAGCAACTAATAACCTAACCCTAATCCTAAGCCTAATCCTAACCTAGCCAAGCCTAACCTAAGCCTAAGTACCTAACCTAAGTCTAATCCTAAGCCTAAGCTTAAGCCTAATCCTAAGCCTAAGTCCTAACCTAAGCCTAAGCCTAAGTCCTAAGTCCTAATCCTAAGCCTTAATCCTAAGCCTAAGCCCTAACCAAGCCTAACCTAAGTCCTCTTAACCTAATCCTAAGCCTAATCCTAATCCTAAGCCTAATCCTAAGCCAAGTCCTAAGCCTAAGTCCTAAGCCTCCTAACCAACCTAAGCCTAGTCTAAGCCTTAACCTAAGCCCTAATCCTAAGTCCTAAGCCCTAAGCCTAACGCCTAAGTCTAAGTCCTATCCTAAGCCTAACCCTAATCCTAATCATAAGCCTAAGCCTAAGCCTAATCCTAAGTCCTAAGCCCTAAGCCTAAGTCCCTAACCTAAGCCTAAGTCCTAAGCCTAAGCCTAAGTCCTAAGTCCTAAGCCCTAAGTCCTAACCTAATCCTAAGCTCCTAATCCTAAGCCTAAGTCCTAAGCCTAAGCCTTAATCCTAAGCCCTAAGCTTAACCAAGTCCTAATCCTAATCCTAATCCTAAGTCCTAAGCCAACCTAAGCCCTAATCCTAAGCCCTAATCCTAAGCCTAACCTAAGCCTAACCTTAAGTCCTAAGCCTAAGCCTAAGTCCTAAGTCCTAAGTCCTAAGCCCTAAACCTAAGCCTACCTAAGTCCTAAGTCCTAAGTCCTAAGCCTAAGCCTAAGCCTAACCTAAGCCTAAGCCTTCTATAAGTCCTAAGTCCTAACCTAACCTAAGTCCTAAGCCTAAGTCCTAACCTTAACCTAAGTCCTAACTCCTAAGCCTAAGCCCTAAGCTCTAAGCCCTAAGCCTTAAGCCTAAGTCCTAAGCCTTAAGTCCTAAGTCCTAAGCTTAAGCCTTACCTAAGCCTAAGTCCTAAGTCCTAAGCCTAAACCTAAGCCTAAGCCTAAGCCCTAAGTCCTAAGTCCTAACCTAAGTCCTAAGCCTAAGCCTAAGCCTAAGCCCTAAGTCCTAATCCTAAGCCTAAGTCCTAAGCCCTAAGCCCTAAGCCCTAAGTCCTAACCTAAGTCCTAAGCCTAAGTCCTAAGCCTAAGTCCTAACCCTAAGCCTAGCCTTAAGTCCTAAGCCTAAGTCCTAAGTCCTAAGTCCTAAGTCCTAAGCCTAAGTCCTAAGTCCTAACCTAAGCCCTAAGTCCTAAGTCCTTAAGCCTTAAGTCCTAAGTCCTAAGTCCTAATCCTAATCCTAAGTCCTAAGCCCAAGTCCTAAGCCTAAGTCCTATAAGTCCTAAGTCCTAACTCCTAAGCCCTAAGCCCTAAGTCCTAAATCCTAAATCCTAAGCCTTAAGTCGTAAGTCCTAAGCCCTAAGGCCTAAGTCCTAAATCCTAAGCCTTAATTCCTAGTCCTAAACCTAGCCTTGTCTAAATCTTAATCCTAAGCCCTAAACCCTAGGCTTTAAGTCCTAAGCCTTAAAGGGAACCTGTCACCTGGATCTAAGCCCCTACACTATCACTACCTGTCCCTGCACCTTCCTAGCTGCTCCCTATCTATCCCTCTCTGAGCTAAATCCGCCCTATAAAACTGCAGAAAAATAACTTATAACTTACAGAAGTCCCTGAGGCTGAGGACTGAGAAGGCGGCGCCAGGCTCCATTCAGCCCCTCCTCCATGCAGCAGCACACGCCCCACTGGGCGGCATTATTCTTCCTTCATCGCCACCTCCTCCATTTGGAATCTCCCACCCACTTTACACTGTAAGATAGTGGTTAGAATCGGCACGACATAAGGCAGTGACTCAGGTATTTACTCACACAGCACACAGTTCAGGTATTCACAGACCTCCAGATTCCGATGTAACAGGTCAGACTAACCCCGACCAATATACCGAGTATAAACGGCTAGCCAATATACCCCCGGGAATATACTGGTATATTTGGCCTAGCCCAAACTATATCCCGGGGTATAAACAGGCCCAGGCCAGATTATAACTCTCCGTATACCACAGCAGCTGTAGATCAGGGCCCCAAGCCGTGCACAGGGCCCCAAGCAATGCATGAGGGCCCGAGGCAGCACAAGGTGGCCCCAGGCAGCAGAAAGTGGCCCTACGCAACATACAGGGGCCCCAGGCAGTGCTAGGGGCCCCAGGCAGTGCATGGGGGCCCGAGGCAGCACACAGGGGCCCCAGGCTACACACAGGATCCCAGGCTACACACAGGGGCCCCAGCCAGCATACAAGGGCCCCAGGCAGTACACGGGGCCCCAGGCAGTGCACAGGGCCCCAGGCAGTGCACAGGGCCCCAGGCAGCACAAAGTGACCCCAGGCAACATACAGGGGCCCCAGGCAGTACTAGGGGCCCCAGGCTACACACAGGATCCCAGGCTACACACAGGGGCCCCAGCCAGCATACAAGGGCCCCAGGCAGTGCACAGGGCCCCAGGCAGCACAAAGTGGCACCAGGCAACATACAGGGGCCCCAGGCTACACACAGGATCCCAGGCTACACACAGGGGCCCCATGCAGCATACAAGGGCCCCAGGCAGTACACAGGGCCCCAGGCAGTGCACAGGGCCCCAGGCAGCACAAAGTGGCCCCAGGCAACATACAGGGGCCCCAAGCAACATACAGGGGCCCCAGGCAGTACCAGGGGCCCCAGGCTACACACAGGATCCCAGGCTACACACAAGGGTTCCATGCAGCATACAAGGGCCACAGGCAGCACACAGGGGCCCCAGGCAGCACAAAGTGACCACAGGCAATATACAGGGGCCCCAGGCAGTGGGCCACCCGGGGCCACTTTGTGCTGCCTGGGGCCCCTGTGTGCTGCCTCTGGCCCCCATGCGCTGCCTGGGACCCCTTTGTACTGCCTGGGGCCCTTGTATGCTGCATGGGGCCCCTGTATGTAGCCTGGGACCCTGTGTGTAGCCTGGGGCCCCTAGTACTGCCTGGGGCCCCTGTATGTTGCCTGGGGCCACTTTGTGCTGCCTGGGTCCTTGTGCACTGCCTGGGTCCTTGTGCACTGCCTGGGGCCCCATGCACTGCCTGGGGCCCCGTGCACTGCCTGGGGCCCCGTGCACTGCCTGGGGTCCTTGTATGCTGCATGGGGCCCCTGTGTGTAGCCTGGGATCCTGTGTGTAGCTTGTGGCCCCTAGTACTGCCTGGGGCCCCTGTATGTTGCCTGGGGCCTCTTTGTGCTGCCTGGGGCCTTGTGCACTGCCTGGGGCCCCGTGCACTGCCTGGGGTCCTTGTATGCTGCATGGGGCCCCTGTGTGTAGCCTGGGATCCTGTGTGTAGCTTGTGGCCCCTAGTACTGCCTGGGGCCCCTGTATGTTGCCTGGGGCCTCTTTGTGCTGCCTGGGGCCTTGTGCACTGCCTGGGGCCCCGTGCACTGCCTGGGGTCCTTGTATGCTGCATGGGGCCCCTGTGTGTAGCCTGGGATCCTGTGTGTAGCTTGTGGCCCCTAGTACTGCCTGGGGCCCCTGTATGTTGCCTGGGGCCTCTTTGTGCTGCTTGGGGCCACTTTGTGCTGCCTGGGGCCCTGTGCACTGCCTGGGGCCCCTAGCACTGCCTGGGGCCCTAGCACTGCCTGGGGCCCTAGCACTGCCTGGGCCCCTGTATGTTGCGTAGGGCCACTTTCTGCTGCCTGGGGCCACTTTTGCTGCCTCGGGCCCCCATGTGTTGCTTGGAGCCCTGATCTACAGCTGCTGTGGTATACGGAAGGGTATAATCTGGCCTAGGCCACTTTAACCCCGAGTATATTCTGGTCGGGGGGGTTAGTCTGGCCTGTTACACCGGGGCACAGCCGAGTAGAACCTCATACAATCCCAGCAGCTCCTGCTGCTGTCCTGACACACTCCACCCCCTCCCACAGCCCAGGGTAGCTCATATCATCTCCTATTCACCCGCACACCTGGGGGTCAGTGCTTTCAATCAGCACTTAGCTCCAGTAGCAGCTCACCCTGTGTGTGCTGCTACCGAGCAGAAGATACAATCTCCCATATGCTGTGTCCCAGTCAGGGGACACATCGAGGTCGCATCACCACAACATGATGGGTGTAAAGCACAGATTCCAAATGGAGGAGGCGGCGATGAAGAAAGAATAATGCCGCCCAGCGGGGCGTGTGCTGCTGCATGGAGGAGGGGCTGAATGGAGCCTGGCGCCGCCTTCTCAGTCCCCAGCCTCAGGGACTTCTGTAAGTTATAAGTTCTTTTTCTGCAGTTTTATAGGGCGGATTTAGCTCAGAGAGGGATAGATAGGGAGCAGCTAGGAAGGTGCAGGGACAGGTAGTGATAGTGTAGGGGCTTAGATCCAGGTGACAGGTTCCCTTTAAGTCCTAAATCCTAACTCCTAAGCCCTAAGCCCTAAGCCCTAAATCCTAAATCCTAAATCCTAAGCCTTAAGTCGTAAGTCCTAAGCCCTAAGGCCTAAGCCCTAAGCCTTAAGTCCTAAATCCTAAGTCTTAATTCCTAAGTCCTAAGCCCTAAGTCGTATGTCCTAAGCCCTAAGGCCTAAACCCTAAGCCCTAAGTCGTAAGCCCTAAGCCCTAAGCCCTAAGTCTTAAATCCTAACTCCTAAGCCCTAAGCCCTAAGTCCTAAGTCCTAAGCCTTAAGTCATAAGTCATAAGTCCTAAGCACTAAGGCCTAAGTCCTAATTCTTAAGTCCTAAGTCCTAAACGTAAGTCCTAAGCACTAAGGCCTAAGCCCTAAGCCCTAAGTCCTTAAGCCCTAAGCCCTAAGTCCTAAGCCTTAAATCCTAAGTCCTAAACCCTAAGGCCTAAGCCCTAAGCCCTAAGTCCTACATCCTAAGCCTTAAGTCCTAAGTCCTAAGCCATAAGACTTAAGTCCTTAGCCTTAAGTCCTAAGTCCTAAATCCTAAACTCTAAGCCCTAAGCCCCAAGCCCCAAGCCCTAAGCCTTAAGTCCTAAATCCTAAGTCCTAAACCCTAAACCCTAAGCCTTAAGTCCTAAGCTCTAAGTCCTAAGCCCTAAGCCCTAAGCCGTAAAGTCCTAAGCCTTAAGTCCTAAGTCCTAAGCCTAAGTCCTAAGCCCTAAGCCCTAAGCCTTAAGTCTTACGCCTTAAGTCCTAAGTCCTAAGTCCTAAGCCCTAAGTCGTAAGCTCTAAGCCTTAAGTCCTAAGCCTAAGCCTTAAGCCTAAGTTCTAAGTCCTAAGTCCTAAGACCTAAGCCTTAAGCCTTAAGTCCTAAGTCCTAAGACCTAAGCCTTAAGCCTTAAGTCCTAAGTCCTAAGACCTAAGCCTTAAGCCTTAAGTCCTAAGTCCTAAGTCCTAATTCCTAAGTCCTAAGCTTTAAGCCTAAGTCCTAAGCCCTAAGTCCTAAGTCCTAAGCCTTAAATCTTAAGTCCTAAGCCTTAAGTCCTAAGTCCTAAATCCTAAGCCTTAAGTCCTAAGTCCTAAGCCCTAAATCCTAAATCCTAAGCCTTAAGTCCTAAGTCCTAAGTCCTAAGTCTTGAGCCTTAAGTTCTAAGCCTTAAGTCATAAGTCCTAAGTCCTCAGTCCTAAGCCCTAAGTCCTAAATCCTAAGCCCTAAGCCTTAAGTCCTAAATCCTAAGCCCTAAGCCTTAAGTCCTAAGTCCTAAGTCCTAAGTCTTAAGTCCTACGTCCCAAGCCCTAAGCCCTAAGTCCTAAGTCTTAAGCCTTAAGTCCTAAGTCCTATATCCTAAGCCTTAATTCCTAAGTCCTAAATCCTAAGCCTTGTGTCCTAAATCCTTAATCCTAAGCACTAGACCCTAAGCTTTAAGTCCTAAGCCTTAAGTCCTAAGTCCTAAGTCCTAACTCCTAAGCCCTAAACCCTAAGTCCTAAATCCTAAATCCTAAGCCTTAAGTTGTAAGTCCTAAGCCCTAAGGCCTAAGTCCTAAATCCTAAGCCTTAATTCCTAAGTCCTAAATCCTAAGCCTTGTGTCCTAAGTCCTTAATCCTAAGCCCTAAGTCCTAAGATTTAAGTCCTAAGCCTTAAATCCTAAGTCCTAAGCCCTAAGTCCTAAGCCTTAAGTCGTAAGTCCTAAATCCTAAGCCTTAAGTCCTAAGTCCTAAGCCCTAAATCCTAAATCCTAAGCCTTAAGTCCTAAGTCCTAAGTCCTAAGGCTTGAGCCTTAAGTTCTAAGCCTTAAGTCATAAGTCCTAAGTCCTCAGTCCTAAGCCCTAAGACCTAAATCCTAAGACCTAAGCCTTAAGTCCTAAGTCCTAAGCCCTAAGCTCTAAACCCTAAGTCCTAAGCCTTAAATCCTAAGTCCTAAGTCCTAAATCTTAAGTCCTACGTCCCAAGCCCTAAGCCCTAAGCCCTAAGTCCTAAGTCCTAAGCCTTAAGTCCTAAGTCCTATATCCTAAGCCTTAATTCCTAAGTGCTAAATCCTAAGCCTTGTGTCCTAAATCCTTAATCCTAAACCCTAAGCCCTAAGCTTTAAGTCCTAAGCTTTAAATCCTAAGTCCTAACTCCTAAGCCCTAAGCCCCAAGTCCTAAATCCTAAGTCCTAAGCCTTAAGTCGTAAGTCCTAAGCCCTAAGGCCTAAGCCCTAAGCCTTAAGTCCTAAGTCCTAAGTCTTAATTCCTAAATCCTAAGCCCTAAGTCGTATGTCCTAAGCCCTAAGGCCTAAGCCCTAAGCCCTAAATCCTAAACCCTAAGCCCTAAGCCCTAAATCTTAAATCCTAACTCCTAACCCTAATTCCTAAGTCCTAAGTCCTAAACGTAAGTCCTAAGCACTAAGGCCTAACCCTAAGCCCTAAATCCTAAGCCCTAAGCCCTAAACCCTAAGTCCTAAGCCTTAAGTCCTAAGTCCTAGACCCTAAGGCCTAAGCCCTAAGTCCTAAGCCCTAAGCCCTAAGCCTTAAGTCCTAAGTCCTAAGTCATAATCCCTAAGCCTTAAGTCCTAAGTGCTAAGTCCTAAATTCTAAGTCCTAAATCCTAAGCCCTAAGCCTTAAGTCCTAAGTCCTAAGTCCTAAGTCCTAAGTCCTAAGCCCTAAGCCCTAAGTCCTAAATCCTAAGCCTCAAGTCCTAAGTCCTAAGTCTTAAGTCCTAAGTTCTAAATCCTAAGCCATAAAACTTAAGTCCTTAGCCTTAAGTCCTAAGTCCTAAATCCTAAGCTCTAAGCCCTAAGCCCCAAGCCCCAAGCCCTAAGCCTTAAGTCCTAAATCCTAAACCATAAGCCCTAAATCCAAAGCCCTAAGCCCTAAGCCCTAAGCCTTAAGTCCTAAGCTCTAAGTCCTAAGCCCTAAGCCCTAAGCCTCAAGTCCTAAGCCTTAAGTCCTAAGTCCTAAGCCCTAAATCCTAAGCCCTAAGCCCTAAGCCATAAGCCTTAAGTCTTACGCCTTAAGTCCTAAGTCCTAAGTCCTAAGTCCTAAGCCCTAAGTCCTAAGCTCTAAGCCTTAAGTCCTAAGTCCTAAGCCTTAAGCCCTAAGCCCTAAGCCTTAAGTCCTAATTCTAAGTCCTAAGCCGTAAGTCCTAAGTCCTAAGACCTAAGCCTTAAGCCTTAAGTCCTAAGCCTTAAGCCCTAAGTCCTAAGTCCTTAGCCTTAAGTCCTAAATCCTAAATCCTAAGTCCTAAGCCTTAAGTCCTAAGTCCTAAGCCTTAAGTCCTAAGTCCTAAGTCCTAAGCCTTAAGTCCTAAGTCCTAAGTCCTAAGTCCTAATTCCTAAGTCCTAAGCCTTAAGTCCTAAGTCCTAAGTCTAAGTCCTAACTAAGTCCTAAGTGTCCTAATTCCTAAGTCCTAAGCCTTAAGCCCTAAGTCCTAAGCCTTAAGTCCTAAGTACTAAGCCCTAAGTCCTAAGCCTTAGGTCATAAGTCCTAAGCCTTAAATCCTAAATCCTAAATCCTAAGCCTTAAATCCTAAGTCCTAAGCCCTAAATCCTAAATCCTAAACCTTAAGTCCTAAGTCCTAAGTCTTGACCCTTAAGTTCTAAGCCTTAAATCATAAGTCCTAAGTCCTCAGTCCTAAGCCCTAAGTCCTAAATCCTAAATCCTAAGGCTTAAGTCGTAAGTCCTAAGTCCTAAGTCCTAAGTCCTAAGTCTTAAGTCCTAAGTCCCAAGCCCTAAGCCCTAAGCCCTAAGCCCTAAGTCCTAAGTCCTAAGCCTTAAGTCCTAAGTCCTAAGTCCTAAGTCCTAAGTCCTAAGTCCCAAGCCCTAAGCCTTAAGTCCTAAGTCCTAAATCCTAAGCCTTATGTCCTAAATCCTAAGTCCTAAGCCCTAAGCCCTAAGTCCTAAGCCCTAAGCCCTAAGTCCTAAGCCCTAAATCCTAAGTCCTAAGCCTTAAGTCCTAAGTCCTAAGCCTTAAGTCCTTAGTCCTAAGTCCTATGTCCTAAGCCTTAAGTCTTAATTCATAAGTCTTAAGCCTTAAGTCCTAAATCCTAAGTAATATCTCCTAAGCCCTAAGCCCTAAATCCTAAGCCTTAAATTATAAGTCGTAAGTCCTAAGTCCTAAGGCCTAAGTCCTAAGCCTTAAGTCCTAAGTCCTAAATCCTAAATCCTAAGTCCTAAGCCTTAAGTCCTAAGTCCTAATCCTTAAGTCCTAAGTCCTTATCCCTAATCCTTAAGTCCTAAGTCCTAAATCCTAAGCCCTAAGTCCTAAGTCCTAAGCTTTAAGTCCTAAGTCCTAAATTCTGTCCTAAGCCTTAAGTCTTAAGTCCTAAGTCCTAAGCCCTATGCCTTAAGTCCTAAGTCCTAAGCCTTAAGTCCTAAATCCTAAGTCCTATGTCCTAAGCCTTAGGTCAAAAGTCCTAAGCCTTAAATCCTAAGTCCTAAATCATAAGTCTTAAATCCTAAGTCCTAAGCCCTAAATCCTAAATCCTAAACCTTAAGTCCTAAGTCCTAAGTCCTAAGCCCTAAGTCTTAAGTCCTAACTCCTAAGCCCTAAGCCCTAAGCCCTAAGTCTTAAGTCCTAACTCCTAAGCCCTAAGCCCTAAGCCCTAAGTCTTAAGTCCTAACTCCTAAGCCCTAAGCCCTAAGGCCTAAGCCCTAAGTCCTAAGTCCTAAGCCCTAAGCCCTAAGCCCTAAGTCTAAGCCTTAAGTCCTAAGTCCTAAACCCTAAGGCCTAAGCCCTAAGCCCTAAGTCTAAACCCTAAGCCCTAAGTCCTAAGCCATAAGACTTAAGTCCTTAGCCTTAAGTCTAAGTCCTAAATCCTAAGCTCTAAGCCCTAAGCCCAAGCCCAAGCCCTAAGCCTTAAGTCCTAAATCCTAAGTCCTAAACCCTAAGACCTAAGCCCTAAATCCAAAGCCCTAAGCCCTAAACCCTAAGCCTTAAGTCCTAAGATCTAAGTCCTAAGCCCTAAGCCCTAAGCCCTAAGCCTTAAGTCCTAAGCCTTAAGTCCTAAGTCCTAAGCCTAAGTCCTAAGCCCTAAACCCTAAGCCTTAAGTCTTACGCCTTAAGTCCTAAGTCCTAAGTCCTAAGCCCTAAGTCGTAAACTCTAAGCCTTAAGTCCTAAGTCCTAAGCCTTAAGCCCTAAGGTCCTAAGCCCTAAGCCTTAAATCCTAAATTCTAAGTCCTAAGTCCTAAGCCGTAAGTCCTAAGTCCTAAAACCTAAGCCTTACGCCTTAAGTCCTAAGCCTTAAGCCCTAAGTCCTAAGTCCTAAGCCTTAAATTCCTGAGTCCTAAGCCTTAAGTCCTAAGTCCTAAGTCCTAAGCTTTAAGTCCTAAGTCCTAAGTCCTAATTCCTAAGTCCTAAACCTTAAGCCCTAAGTCCTAAGCCCTAAGTCCTAAGTCCTAAGCCTTAAGTCCTAAGTCCTAAGCCCTAAGTCCTAAGCCTTAAATCTTAAGTCCTAAGCCTTAAGTCCTAAGTCCTAAATCCTAAGCCTTAAGTCCTAAATCCTAAGCCCTAAATCCTAAATCCTAAGCCTTAAGTCCTAAGTCCTAAGTCCTAAGTCTTGAGCCTTAAGTTCTAAGCCTTAAGTCATAAGTCCTAAGTCCTCAGTCCTAAGCCCTAAATCCTAAATCCTAAACCCTAAGCCTTAAGTCCTAAGTCCTAAGCCCTAAACCCTAAGCCCTAAGTCCTAAGCTTAAGTCCTAAGTCCTAAGCCCTAAGTCCTAAGCCTTAAATCTTAAGTCCTAAGCCTTAAGTCCTAAGTCCTAAATCCTAAGCTTAAGTCCTAAGTCCTAAGCCCTAAATCCTAAATCCTAAGCCTTAAGTCCTAAATCCTAAATCTTGAGCCTTAAGTTCTAAGCCTTAACTCATAAGTCCTAAATCCTCAGTCCTAAGCCTAAGTCCTAAATCCTAAACCCTAAGCCTTAAGTCCTAAGTCTAAGCCCTAAGCCCTAAGCCCTAAGTCCTAAGCCTTAAGTCCTAAGTCCTAAGTCCTAAGTCTTAAGTCCTACGTCCCAAGCCCTAAGCCCTAAGCCCTAAGTCCTATATCCTAAGCCTTATTCCTAAATCCTAAATCCTAAGCCTTGTGTCCTAAATCCTTAATCCTAAACCCTAAGCCCTAAGCTTTAATCCTAAGCCTTAAGTCCTAAATCCTAACTCCTAAGCCCTAAGCCCTAAGTCCTAAATCCTAAGTCCTAAGCCTTAAGTCGTAAGTCCTAAATCCTAAGCCTTGTGTCCTAAATCCTTAATCCTAAGCCCTAAGCCCTAAACTTTAAGTCCTAAGCCTTAAGTCTAGTGATGGGCGAATCCTAAATTAATCGGAATCGCTTGACTCTAGCGAGTCCGAGCCAGGACTCGCTACTCGTTGCGAGTCTAGCGAGTCCAATGTTAATCAATGGGGAAGCGAGTAATAGCGAGTAGTGTGAGATTTACAAATCGCAGATGTGTCTCGGAAGCTTCAGCCTGAAGCAATCCTAGATTTGCCATTTATTTGCATTGCTCGTTTACTTTGCAACTGTAATCGCTGGGAAACTCGCACAGATAAGAGTCCTGCTTTCTCCTCTGTGCTGGCTGCCACAGCTCCAGGGTCCTAGAGCCTGCCTGCTGCCTGAAGTAGCAGTGCTGAGATTGTTCTCAGTCTGCTCATTCCCTGTGTACAGACATGAATGTCTGTGCACAGAGATGATGTAGCAGAGCTGAGATTGTTCTCAGTCTGCTCATTCCCTGTGTACAGACATGAATGTCTGTGCACAGAGATGATGTAGCAGAGCTGAGATTGTTCTCAGTCTGCTCATTCCCTGTGTACAGACATTTATATCTATGCACAGGGGATGTAGCAGAGAGGACATCGCGTTTTGGACTGCGTCGGACGGAAGAGGATTTTTTTAATTAAAGATGGAGTCCCTAATGTTTTTTTTTTTTTTATTTCTAATAAAAATTTTTCTTTGTGTTGTGTTTTTTTTAAAACAATTTAATAGAAATTCATGGCGGTCATGTCTAATATTGGCGTGACCGCCATAAATTTCGGGCTTAGGGCCAGCTGATAATACAAAGCTGGCCCTAACCTCTTTATTACCCAGCGTGCCATCGCTACCAGGGCCGCTGGAAGAGCGGGGTTCAGCGACAGAGGATGGCGCTTCAATGAACGCGCCATCTTCTGGGGCGGCTGCGGGCTGCAATTTGCAGCGGGGGGTGCCCAGAAAGCTTGAGCATCCCTGCGCTGCGGATTCCAGCCCCCAGCTGCTTAGCTGTACCTGGCTAGACATAGAAATTGCGCGGAGCCCCACGCATTTTTTTTAAATTATTTCATGAAATTCTGATATTCTGACTCTGAGACTCTGACTCTGAGACTCTGACTCTGAAATTCATGAAATAATAAAAAAAAATGCGTGGGGCTCCGCGCAATTTCTATGTCTAGTCAGGTACAGCTAAGCAGCTGGGGGCTGGAATCCGCAGCGCAGGGATGCCCAAGCTTTCTGGGCACCCCCCGCTGCAAATTGCAGCCCGCAGCCGCCCCAGAAGATGGCGCGTTCATTGAAGCACCATCCTCTGGCGCTGAACCCCGCTCTTTCAGCGGCCCTGGTGGCGGTAGCACGCTGGGTAATAAAGGGGTTAATACCAGCTTTGTTATACAAGCTGGTATTAAGCCCGAGATTCTTAATGTCAGGCCACGTTTGACCCAGCCACTAAGAATCTCCAATAAAGGGTTAAAAAAACACAACACAGAGAAAATTTTTTATTTGAAATAAAAAGAAAAGCCATTAGGGACTCCATCTTTAATTAAAAAAATCCTCTTCCGTCCGACGTAGTCCAAAACGCGACGTCCTCTCGCTACATCCCCTGTGCATATAGATGTCTATGCACAGGGAATGAGAAAACACCACAGTTTTTGTATCCAGTACATCATGGCTAGCTATACTATGCCATTATTTAATGCATATACCATTACCTAGTATACCTGGAATAGATCCGGACATATAATCAAACATTATTCAATTGGAAAGAGACAGCACCACATACCCAACGGGATCCTTCACACTTCCTTTATTCCAGCACACCAAGCGACGTTTCGGACTGTGTCCTTTCTCAAGCAGCAGTGTACACAGAAACAGTCCGCTTTATATAATATAAAACCACTCCCCTTAATCACATCCCACCAATTGTGCACTATGCAAAGCAATTAACATATTTTATAACAATACAGAGGATTAAAATTACCCCATCCATACATATTCCAGTCCTTACTGTATACCGATGCTCATCACATCTAGGATCGTTATATATATAGTCCAGATGATGTCCACATTGTACTTCCACATCTAATTCATATAGCTGCTTCCTGGTTCCTTCATCCACCAATCACGGCCATTGTTGGAGTATGTTGTCATAGTAACATTGTTCCACAAACGTCCTGCAATACGAGCAGCCCCATCATACAGCCAATTAGGAGCACTCTGTATTGCACGTGTGCCAAGAATCAAGTACTGATTGGTCGCCAGGCTTAATCCCATTGCGCCTGCTCCGGCGTCCTGTTCCTGTCAATCAATGGAGCACACTTCCTCCTGAACTCACTGTGCATCATTGCAGTCGCTCCCTTCCTGTTCCAGTGCATCACTAAACTTGTTCCCCCGGAAACATAGTACAGAATATAATAGTTCCCTTTTACATCTATCACATCTTACATTACTATAATTGCGGTACATCCCTCTCTTTTTTATATCTCATATCACTTCATACTGGCGACTGGCAAGCAGAAATTCATCAGTCTGTCTGCATGGTGTAACGAACTTCAGTTTTTACATGTTTAATATGTAATATACTACATGTATTATACATTCTATAAACATGTAAAAACTGAAGTTCGTTACACCATGCAGACAGACCGGTAAAAGGGAACTATTATATTCTGTACTAGGGGAGTGGTTTTATATTATATAAAGCGGACTGTTTCTGTGTACACTGCTGCTTGAGAAAGGACACATTCCGAAACGTCGCTTGGTGTGCTGGAATAAAGGAAGTGTGAAGGATCCCGTTGGGTATGTGGTGCTGTCTCTTTCCAATTGAATACTATTTGACCGGGATGACTCCCTGGTAGGACGTGCATCACTGTAGAGGCTTGATATTCCCTCATTTACCGTGGGTGCTGCTGGCTCTGTATTGAATGATATAATCAAACATGACTGATCGTACCGAAATTAATAGAAAAAATTTCCCAAAGGGAAAGAAAACGATCATATAGTCATTTCTATGAAAGTATAAATTTTATTATTAATTAAGGGATGTGCGGTATAGGGGGTGGGGACAAGGTAGAAAACCAGCATGATACAATATTATTTTTTCATTATTCAACTACTTCATACATGTATACACCCAATATTCAATTTCGATTTATTTTATTACATATCACATGATGGTATACATATATTGAATTTAAGGTAAGGAAAAGCATTAATCAACAACTCTATTCCGTGTATTATTCAACCTTATATATTGCCTATAGACAACAAGGGAGTACCTGGGGATGTATCTACAGCAATGATCTGCAATTAATCAATTGGTTTTAAGTATGCAAAAAGTTTGTCATTATATGACCAGCATATCATCTCCTCCTATCTATATGTTTACATAGCACTTGCATGTTGGTCAGATCATCTCCCACATAGGGGATTCAATTCATAGAATAGAAGTCACCTGTATGTGCAAGCCAAATTATAAACAGCACCTCAATGATATAAATAGAGGAAATCTACTGATGCCTATTCCCAGCAAAGAATTGCCAGGAGATGTATCTACAGCAATAATAGCAATTAATCAATTAGTTTAAGTATGCAAAATTATGTCATTATATGACCACCATATCATCTCCTCCTATATATATGCTTACACATAGCAATTGCATGTTGGTCAAATCATCTCCCACCTGGGGAATCCAATTTACCAATTGAGAATCACCTATACATGCAAAAAACAGCACCTCAATGGTATAAATGGAGGATGTTTGCTGGTGCAGCCTAAAAACCTCTAATACATCCTAGAATAAGGTGATTTCCCCTCAGGTACATACTCGGGGATCTATTGCACCATCCAATTATAACCACAGAGTTGTCACAAATGCTATTCCATACCTAGTTATCTCAGCCGTCATATCATGCGTGCGCCCTGATGCGCATTTCGGTATTTCTCCTTCTTCTGAGGGCTTAGTGAGTGAGGGGGATGGGGCAGGATAAAATAGCAACGATAGCCAATCAGCGCGCCGCTCCTGTTGCTATGGCGGCGGACGCTTACAACCCAACGTCATGTCCGGCCACGCACCATCGGCGGCGTCATGGAGAGGTGTGCCAGTGGGTCAGCTGACCCACAGCACACTCCCCATAGAAACGTCAAGCCGATGAGCGAGACGGCGCCACTGGGGAAGCGCCCGCACAGCAGCAGGAGCTAAACAGATAGAATGTAGTTCACAATGATTCAAAGAGTCAGGTATATTAACTCAATACACATGAAAGCACAGCATCCAATGATACACAACCGAACATTAGATCGAACGGGGGATGATATCCGATTCATCATAAGGCACACACATGAGTCCATTAATACATTGGTACATGACTTGAATGCTGAATGCAATACAAATATCAGTATATGGAAAACCAATCTCAACTACTTATCCCCAGAAATATATACACATATTGCATACAGCATAACCTAAGCACCACATATAGGCAATCATATATGCTGATTACATATATGTACATATAAATGGATACACCACATACAGTTGATTACAATGCATGTCTAACAAGAGAGTACATAGTCGTGACAGTGGTGCACATATTTACATTGACTCTTGTACATTGAGAATGCCTGAGTCAATATCCATGTCTTGGAGGAGGGGAGGAAAAAATTGGATGGGGGAAGGGAAGGGGGAAAAATGTTTTTGTGGTAGGGATAGGTTGGAAGGCAATCAATAAGGACAGTCAATAGAAGACTATATATTCTGATTACATATATATACACACATATAGATGAATACACCACATACAATTAGTTACAATGCATAACTAGCAAGAGAGTACATAATCGTGATAGTGGTGCACATATTTACATTGACTATTGTACATCCAGAATGCCTAAGTCAATATCCATGTCTTCAAGGAAGGGAAGGGGGATGGATGGATGGATGAGGGAAAGGAAAGAGGGGGAGGATTGTGGTGAGGATAGGTTGAGGGAAAGGGAAGGGAGGGTAGGGTGGGGAGGGGAGGGGGGGTTGGGGAAAGGGGGGGGGGAAGGGGGAAAGGGGGGGAGGGAAAGAATGGAAGGAGAAGGAAAAGGAATCCGTCTCTTAATGTCTCCATATCATCATACACCAGATGTCATTAAGGTGAACCCCCTCTTATAGCACCACATATATTACAAGAGTGATTACACCTGCTAATAGTCAATTGCACCCATATGTACACCCTAAAGTCAATCAATCATATACACTCAATACAGAAAATACAAGGCATCATCCGCATGTCACATGCAAAATACGAATCAATCACATGTAAGTAGTTCTGACATATGTCTCCCTTAGCACCGTCCAAGTGTTTCCTTCTTCATAGTGTTCAATCACTAAATCATCGGATGTATTGTGTCATCATATCAATATCAAAACAATGGCCTGATTGTCTCAATGCTAGAATAAAGATAAAAATAAAAACAATGAATATGTGGTTAAAAATAAAAACAATATAAAAACAAACGACAATACCCCTATATCAATTCCAGACTTCACAAATAAGGTACATAACTAATGGTCTCATTAAGGCCTGCTGGTTGAACTGTTTTTAGTGTCCAAATCCAACGCGTTTCCAGTTGGGCTAATTTAACTGTGGCATTTCCACCCCGTATGCCCAAATCAACCATCTCAATACCGCGTATCATAAATTCCTTCCCATTACAGCGGTGGTACTTCTTAAAATGCCTAGGGATGGTTTTTAACAAAGTCTCGTCCTCAATATCTTTGGCTGCCTCGATACCCAGTATGTGTTCCCTTACTCGTATTTTTAATTGACGACTAGTTAACCCTATATAAATCTTTTTACAGGGACATACACCGTAGTAAACAACCCATCTGGATTCACAAGTAATACGTTGCTTAATCGCAAACGTGTTGGATCCAGTAGAATCAACAAACGAGTTACTACGCTCTATGTTGGGACAAGCCACACACTTGCCACAAGGGAAGCAGCCAATTGAGGGTGGGAATTTGTCCAAGAATGTTCCTTTACCGTAGCCATCATAGTGGCTTCTAATGAGATGGTCTTTCAAGTTTTTACCACGTCTGATAGCCATCCGTGGTTGAGCTGGTAGAATTTTAGCCAGGGTCGGATCCGCCTGTAGAATATGCCAAGATCTTTCTAGGGCTTTTCGTACCTTTGCATATCCACTATTGTAACCAGTGATAAATCTAACTGGATTGATAGATTCATGACTCATACGTGAGTACAGCAACTGGTTGCGTGATGAATGCTTTGCCCTATTGTATGCCTTCTTTATCATCCTTTTGCTGTATCCACGCTCCATGAATCTACCCTTAAGATCCGTGGCCTGTCTCTCAAAATCTTCCATCCGGGAACACATCCTTCTCAGCCGGAGAAACTGACCCGTAGGTACAGATTCTATCATGTACTTGGGGTGCGCTGATGTAGCGTGCAATACACTGTTGGTGGAGGTAGGTTTACGGAATAATGAGGTCTGTAATATGCCACTACCATCACACTCAATAGATACATCTAGAAAGTCTAACCTTGTACTTGAGTAGGAATAAGTCAAATGTATATTATTATCATTGGAGTTCAATCCCCTCATAAATGGTGCGAGTTCACTTACTTCATCCTGCCATATAAAGAAAACATCATCTATATATCGCGTCCAAAACGGGACGCGATCGGCAGGGATGCCACCATCAGTCAAAAAGAGGTCCCTCTCCCACAGCCCCAGGAACAAATTTGCATAAGCTGGTGCAAATGATGCACCCATAGCCGTTCCCTGGAGCTGCAAGTAGAAGGACCCCTTAAAAGTAAAAAAATTATGGGTTAAAGAGAACTCCAATAAACATAAGACAAATTCCACCAAGTTCAATGGTAGATGTGATCTACAAAGAAAAAACCTAGCCGCCCGCAATCCATCAGCGTGTTTAATATTGGTGTATAGGGATTCTACATCCCCACACACCATAACTGCACCCCCACTTAGAGAAACTCCATCAACCTTCTTTAGAAAGTCCATGGTATCCCTCGTATATGATGGCAGAGATTCAACAAGGGGCTGGAGCATCGAATCCACCCATCTATTTATATTCTCCAGAAAGTTGTTATTTCCAGATATGATCGGTCTCCCGGGTGGAACCGTCTGGCACTTGTGAATCTTTGGTAGCAAATACAATGTAGATACCGACGGTTCCACAATACGTAGTGCTGAAGCCAGCTGACTGGTGACAACACCCTCCTCTACTGCCAAATCCAATATCTTATCCAGTTCATCAATGTATTTGGAAAGAGGGTTGAAGGTCAATTTCTTATAGCAGATTTTATTGCGCAATTGTCTAAAAGCCTCTTCCTCATACATGGATCTCGGCCATATGACTATGTTGCCCCCTTTGTCAGCCGGCTTCAGCACCACGTCCGGGAGACTTTTCAACTCTTTTAGGCGTTTTCTCTCACCACCCGTTAAATTGTCCATGCCACCATATCGAGGGATTTCCTCAAGGTCCCTCGATACTACCTGTACAAATAGATCAATATTGGCACATAAAGAGAGAGGAGGGAATTTTTTAGAGTGTGGTTTAATATTAGAAGGTATCTTACCTCTCTCCGACACTTTGTGCTCCAGAGAGAGATCATCCAATGAGGTTAATACCGCTTGTTCTTCCTCTGTAGGGAAGACAGAATGTACACTTGGGTTAAAAAAGTGCCTTTTAAAATATAACGACCTAGCAAATAGCTGCAGGTCCTTAATAGCCCCGAATGTATCGAAGCCAGCCACTGGTGAGAAGGTTAATCCTTTAGATAATAATGTATAATCAGAGTCGGTTAGAGTATAGGAACTTAGATTAATTACCTTATTGTCACCTTTGTTATCATTTGGTGATCCTGATTTGTTCTTACGCTTCCGTTGATTATAAATCGGATAGTAAGGTGTACGTGTATTTCTTGTTTTTCGATTTACACCTACTGAAGTTCCCTGTTCCGGCCCACTCTCATCCACATTAATCTCGGATTGATCACTAAGTGATGTAACTGATGAATGAGATTCCTTCCTTCCATCATCAGTTTTAGGCACCTTTATTCTCTTCCAAATGTACATTCTGCCCTCCACCTTATCCTTCATATCCCTTTGGAATTTCCCCAAATGTACATTGCGTATTTTTTTGACGCATACATCTAGTTTTTTCTCCAACTCTTTCTCAAATTCCATCAACCTCTCTGGTTGAACTATATCATGTAGCTCTGTCTGTTTCTTATCTAATTCGTAGTCGATGTCATCTATCACATTCGAATTGTGACCAATGACTAGATCCATGAGCGTGGATGAGCACGAATTACAGGTATCTTCCCAGTTTTTGATGAAATCTTCATCTTCAACCGGGAATGCAGGTGTGACCCTCACCCTTAGCCCACGTGGAATTAATTTTTTTGCCTGGTATTTGGTGAGCAGCACCCTATTCCACCAAAGTCGTGTCCTTTTGATAACAAGATATGATATATCAGAGAATAATTCATCCAGTCGTGAGGTCTTTTCAATTGATGTCTTATCACTCATACCACCAAACACTTTATCCGCCTCATCCTGCCAAGCTTTTTCCTTGGCTTTAATGTCCATAACTGTAGAAGACTCTGTGTGTAACACAGTAAAACATATAATTAGAAAACACCACAGTTTTTGTATCCAGTACATCATGGCTAGCTATACTATGCCATTATTTAATGCATATACCATTACCTAGTATACCTGGAATAGATCCGGACATATAATCAAACATGACTGATCGTACCGAAATAAATAGAAAAAATTTCCCAAAGGGAAAGAAAACGATCATATAGTCATTTCTATGAAAGTATAAATTTTATTATTAATTAAGGGATGTGCGGTATAGGGGGTGGGGACAAGGTAGAAAACCAGCATGATACAATATTATTTTTTCATTATTCAACTACTTCATACATGTATACACCCAATATTCAATTTCGATTTATTTTATTACATATCACATGATGGTATACATATATTGAATTTAAGGTAAGGAAAAGCATTAATCAACAACTCTATTCCGTGTATTATTCAACCTTATATATTGCCTATAGACAACAAGGGAGTACCTGGGGATGTATCTACAGCAATGATCTGCAATTAATCAATTGGTTTTAAGTATGCAAAAAGTTTGTCATTATATGACCAGCATATCATCTCCTCCTATCTATATGTTTACATAGCACTTGCATGTTGGTCAGATCATCTCCCACATAGGGGATTCAATTCATAGAATAGAAGTCACCTGTATGTGCAAGCCAAATTATAAACAGCACCTCAATGATATAAATAGAGGAAATCTACTGATGCCTATTCCCAGCAAAGAATTGCCAGGAGATGTATCTACAGCAATAATAGCAATTAATCAATTAGTTTAAGTATGCAAAATTATGTCATTATATGACCACCATATCATCTCCTCCTATATATATGCTTACACATAGCAATTGCATGTTGGTCAAATCATCTCCCACCTGGGGAATCCAATTTACCAATTGAGAATCACCTATACATGCAAAAAACAGCACCTCAATGGTATAAATGGAGGATATTTGCTGGTGCAGCCTAAAAACCTCTAATACATCCTAGAATAAGGTGATTTCCCCTCAGGTACATACTCGGGGATCTATTGCACCATCCAATTATAACCACAGAGTTGTCACAAATGCTATTCCATACCTAGTTATCTCAGCCGTCATATCATGCGTGCGCCCTGATGCGCATTTCGGAATTTCTCCTTCTTCTGAGGGCTTAGTGAGTGAGGGGGATGGGGCAGGATAAAATAGCAACGATAGCCAATCAGCGCGCCGCTCCTGTTGCTATGGCGGCGGACGCTTACAACCCAACGTCATGTCCGGCCACGCACCATCGGCGGCGTCATGGAGAGGTGTGCCAGTGGGTCAGCTGACCCACAGCACACTCCCCATAGAAACGCCAAGCCGATGAGCGAGACGGCGCCACTGGGGAAGCGCCCGCACAGCAGCAGGAGCTAAACAGATAGAATGTAGTTCACAATGATTCAAAGAGTCAGGTATATTAACTCAATACACATGAAAGCACAGCATCCAATGATACACAACCGAACATTAGATCGAACGGGGGATGATATCCACTTCATCATAGGGCACACACATGAGTCCATTAATACATTGGTACATGACTTGAATGCTGAATGCAATACAAATATCAGTATATGGAAAACCAATCTCAACTACTTATCCCCAGAAATATATACACATATTGCATACAGCATAACCTAAGCACCACATATAGGCAATCATATATGCTGATTACATATATGTACATATAAATGGATACACCACATACAGTTGATTACAATGCATGTCTAACAAGAGAGTACATAGTCGTGACAGTGGTGCACATATTTACATTGACTCTTGTACATTGAGAATGCCTGAGTCAATATCCATGTCTTGGAGGAGGGGAGGAAAAAATTGGATGGGGAAGGGAAGGGGGAAAAAAGTTTTTGTGGTAGGGATAGGTTGGAAGGCAATCAATAAGGACAGTCAATAGAAGACTATATATTCTGATTACATAAATATACACACATATAGATGAATACACCAATCCCTAAGTCCTAAGTCCTAAGTCCTAAGCCCTAAGCCCTAAGTCCTAAGTCCAAAGCCTTAAGCCTTAAATCCTAAGTCTTAAGTCTTAAGCCTTAAATCCTAAGTCCTATGTCCTAAGCCTTAAGTCCTAAGTCCTATGTCCTAAGCCTTAAGTCTTACGTCCTAAGTCTTAAGTCTTAAGCCTTAATTCCTAAATCCTAAATCCTAACTCCTAAATCCTAATCCCTAAGTCCTAAGTCCTAATTCCTAAGTCTTAAGTCCTAAGTCGTAAGTCATAAGCCCTAAGGCCTATGCCCTAAGCCCTAAGTCCTAAGTCCTAAGCCCTTAGCCCTAAGCCCTAAGTCCTAAGCCTTAAGTCCTAAGTCCTAAGGCCTAAACCCTAAGCCCTAAGTGCTAAATCCTAAGCCCAAAGTCCTAAATCCCAATTCCTAAGTCCTAAGTCCTAAGTCGTAAGTCCTAAACCCTAAGGCCTAAGCCCTAAGCTCTAAGTCCTAAGTTCTAAGCCCTAAGCCCTAAGTCCTAAGCCCTAAATCCTAAATCCTAAATCCTAAGCCCTAAGCCTTTAATCCTAAATCCTAACTCCTAAACCCTAAGCATTAATTCCTAAGCCTTAAATCCTAAATTCTAAATCCTAAGCCCTAAGCTCTAAGCCCTGAATCCTAAGTCCTAAGTCCTAAACCTTAAGCCTTAAACCCTAAATCCTAAGCCCTAAGTCCTAAGTCCTAAGTCCTAAACCCTAAGCCCTAAGCCCTTAACCCTAAGCCCTAAGTCCTAAGCCGTAAGCCTAAATCCTAAGCCTTAAATCCTAAATCCTAAGCCCTAAGTCCTAAGCCGTAAGTCTTGAGCCTTAAGTCCTAAGCCTTAAATCCTAAGTCCTAAGCCTTAAATCCTAAGTCCTAAGTCCTCAGTCCTAAATCCTAAGCCTTAAATTCTAAGTCCTCAGTCCTAAGTCCTAAGCCCTAAACCCTAAGTCCTAAGAACTAAGTCCTAAGTCCTAAGCCTTAAGTCCTAAGCCTTAAGTCCTAAGTCTTAAGCCCTAAGTCCTAAGCCTTAAGTCCTAAATCCTAAGCCTTAAGTCCTAAGCCCTAAGTCCTAAGCCTTAAGTCCTAAGTCCTAAGACTTAAGTCCTAATTCCTAAGCCTTAAGTCTTAAGCCCTAAGTGCTAAGCCTTAAGTCCTAAGCCCTAAGTCCTAAGCCTTAAGTCCTAAGTCCTAAGCCTTAAGTCTTAAGCCCTAAGTGCTAAGCCTTCAGTCCTAAGCCCTAAGTCCTAAGCCTTAAGTCCTAAGTCCTAAGTCTTAAGTCCTAAGTCCCAAGCCCTAAGCCCTATGCCTTAAGTCCTAAGCCTTAAGTCCTGTCCTAAGTCCTAAGCCCTAAACCATAAGCCCTAAGTCCTAAGTCCAAAGCCTTAAGTCCTAAGTCCTAAGCCTTAAGTCCTAAGACCCAAGCCCTAAGCCCTAAGCCCTAAGTCCTAAGCCTTAAATCCTAAGTCCTAAGCCTTAAGTCCTTAGTCCTAAGTCCTATGCCCTAAGCCTTAAGTCTTAAGTCTTAAGTCTTAAGCCTTAAGTCCTAAGTCGTAAGTCCTAACTCCTAAACCCTAAGCCCTAAGTCCTAAGCCTTAAGTCCTAAGTCCTAAGCCTTAAGTCCTAAGCCCTAAGTCCTAAGCCTTAAGTCCTAAGTCCTAAGTCCTAAGTCTTAAGTCCTAAATCCTAAGCCTTAAGTCCTAAGCCCTAAGTCCTAAGCCTTAAGTCCTAAGTCCTAAGTCGTAAGCCTTAAGTCCTAATTCCTAAACCTTAAATCTTAAGCCCTAAGTGCTAAGCCTTAAGTCCTAAGCCCTAAGTCCTAAGCCTTAAGTCCTAAGTCCTAAGTCTTAAGTCCTAAGTCCCAAGCCCTAAGCCCTATGCCTTAAGTCCTAAGCCTTAAGTCCTAAGTCCTAAGTCCTAAGCCCTAAACCCTAAGCCCTAAGTCCTAAGTCCTAAGTCCTAAGCCCTAAACCCTAAGCCCTAAGTCCTAAGTCCTAAGTCCAAAGCCTTAAGTCCTAAGCCTTACGTCCTAAGTCCTAAGTCCTAAGCCTTATGTCTTAAGTCCTAAGTCCTTGTCAATTATTTTTATTTGAATAATAATAAAAAGAAGGGGGGGGGGAGGGGGAAGGGAGGGGGTACATAAGAAAAGGGAAAAGAAAGGGGGTAGGGGGAAAAACATACACATATATACAATAAGGTGATGTGGTACAAGTAGAGATACAAGTAATGATACAATTATACAGGGTATACAATAGAGATAAAATAAAGAGTAGCAGTAGAATATACAAACAATAACATCAATCAGGCAATTATATACAGAGCAATTGGATAATTGAGTGAATACCATTCAGTATGAAATAGGATAGTAAACAAAGTGTACAAATAATCCGAACAGGAAGGTGAAAAGAGTGGTGAATATTCATTTATGGTTATATTCGAGCTCATCGATAGTTTAAAAGGGTCCTAGGTATGTAATAGTGGGATAAACGTAGTAAGTCATGAGAAGTTTAGGACAAGAGGGAGGGGCAATAAACCGTCAACCATGGTTCCCACTGAAGTAAAAACTTTGACCAATTGTGTGCTCTGGATGCAAAAGAATATTCATGAGAGCAATGAACTGTAACTCTGTCAATGAGATTTGTGATTAATGGGGGATCTTGTTGCTTCCATTTTGCCGCAAGCAGGGTTCTAGCAGTCAGAATTACATGAGAAACCAAAAGTCTGTAATGCGGGAGTATTTCCTCGATACCAATTAGTAAGAGGACTAGTTGCGGAGTGAAAGTAATGTGAGTTTTTGTGATGTTACTCAATATCGCCGCAACCTCTTTCCAGAACTGTTGGATTCGAGGACAGAACCAGAAGAGATGAGATAACGATCCCTTTGTGCCACAACCTCTCCAGCAAAGGGGAGATTGATCAGGGTAAATGCGATGAACTGCTGCAGGTGTGTAGTACCATCTTGAGACAGTTTTATAATGACTTTCATGTAACGTTGCTGATTTGGAAGAGGAATAAGCGGATTTCAAGGATTTGGGGAATTCTTCTAGATTGATTTTAATATTTAATTCGCTTTCCCACGCTTTAAGGAAAGAGAGGGCAGGGAGGTCCAGGTCTTCATTTAGGATTTTATAAAGGCGGTTTGTTGCCCATATTGACTCCTTTTGGGGTAATCTGATTAATTCCGTAATCAAGGAGGGAAGTCTGAAGTCAGGTCGATGGGCCTGGAAATAGTTGTTCATGATCCTCCATTGGGTTCTGTCTTCTCTTGTCAAAGGAAACTTTGCTTGCATTTCTTGAAAGGATTGTAGTTGACCATCCTGTAATAAATCTAGGACATGGGATTGTTTTTTAAGTTTCCAGTTAGTTAAATCCAGAGTGGGAATTAAAGTTTCCAATGTCTCTAAAGGTGCGTTTTTAATTGAGATTTTCGTGGAGTGTTTATTCGCTTTAATACTCAGTTGTTTCCAAGCTTGAAGGGTGACCTTAATAGTCGGATGAGAGAAAGTCTTCTTATGGGTGTCAATTAAATAGGCTATGAGAAGGGGTTTTAAGTGTTTATGTGTGAATGAATCTTCGATGCTGATCCAAGGCATGTCAGGGGAGTCAAGAAGCCAATTCTGTGAAACTTTGATAAGTGAAGCCAAATAATAGTTATAAAGATTGGGTACTCCTAGTCCACCAGATAGTTTATGATGTTGAAGTGACGATGACGCGACTCTCGAACTTTTCCAGCGCCAAATAAAGGCACGAAGTTGAGCTTGAAATTTCGAGAACCATTTTCTTGGAATAAAGAGAGGAATGGATCTAATAATATATAGAAACCTTGGGAAGAGAAGCATTTTGAAGGCCTCTATTCTACTCAGCCATGATAATTCAATCTTTGAAAGGCGTTGGTATTCCTGACAAAAGGAGGTGTAAAGGGCTGACAAGTTGGATTGAACAATATCCTTCAATGGTTTCGTTAAGGTTATTCCCAAGTATGTGATATCTTTATCTTTCTAGGAAAAGTTGAATTCTTTTTTAAGATAGGTTAAGAGTGTGTCGTCAATGTTAAAATCCAAGATTTGAGATTTGGATATGTTGATCTTGTAAAGTGAGACCTGAGAATATCTCTTGAGCTCAATATCCAGGTGCCTCAGGGATTTTAAGGGATTTGTAATTGAGAGAAGTATATCGTCCGCAAATAATGAGATCTTATGTTGGTTTGTGTTAGTTGGAATCCCCTTAATGTTCACGTTGTTCCTGATGCTCATGGCTAGAGGTTCAATAAATAGGGCGAAGAGCAGGGGGGAAAGAGGGCAACCCTGTCTTGTTCCATTTGATAGGTGGAATTTGGGGGAGAGCGCGGTTGGAATAGACCCTGGCTGATGGACATGTATACATTGATTCGATGGTTCTAAGTATATTGCCTTTGAGACCAAATTTTTCAAGCGTATTGAATAGAAATTGCCACTGCACTCTGTCAAATGCCTTCTCGGCGTCTAAAGCCAAGAAGACAGACGGTTGACCAGATTGTTCAATAACAGATATTAAGTCCAGAGCTCGTCGCGTGGCATCAGTCGTGGTACGGCCTGGTATAAAGCCGGCTTGGTCTGGGTGTATTAGCTTATGAACATATTGCGTTAGTCGGTTGGCAGCAAGCTTTGCTAAAATTTTAGTACCAGTGTTTAGCAATGAAATTGGCCTGTAGTTTTTAACATCTGATGGGTCACCTTTCCCCTTATGGATCACAGAAATAGTTGCCTCTAACATTTCTTCCGGCAGGAAGCCTTGGGAGGCAGTGTGGTTCGCTAGTTTAGTGATATAGGGTGCCAGAATATGTTCAAATTCTTTGTAAATTTCTGTTTGAAAGCCGTCAGGTCCAGGGGCTTTTTCAAGTTTGGATTTTTTAATGACCTCTGTGACTTCTACAAGAGTATAGGGGGAATTAAGCTCCTGTAGGTCGGCAGTTGTTAGTGAGGGAAGGTCCAGGGTACTTAGGTAGTGGTGTATTTCTGCCTCAGTCGGTGAATAAGTGGAAGAGTGGTCTTTAAGATTGTACAAGGAGGAATAAAATGAGGCAAATTCTTTGGCAATGTCTCCGGGGTGATAATGTAATTTGTCCTGTTGATCTTTGATTGATTTAATTCGTGAGTTCATTTTTTGATGTCTGAGTTTTTGAGCTAGCAGTTTGGAGGGTCTGTCATCAGAATGATAGTGTTTGGTTTTTAATTTTTGGTTTAGTTTATCATATTCTGAAGAAAGAATGGATTTTAACTCTAGTCGAAGTTTAAAGATATCTTCCAGGATTCGGGGGTCCAAAGAAGTTTGGTGTAGTATGTCTAGTTCTTGGATTCTAGCCAGGGTGTTTTTAAGTTTTTCTTGGTTTTTTGTGATCATTTGGGAATTCAACTGTATCAGTTTCCCACGGATGACAGCTTTAAAAGCTAACCATAGATTTAGTATTGAGGTCTCCGGTAAATCGTTGTCTTTAAAGTAGTTTTGGATGGATTCTTCTATAATTTTTTTGTAGGATGGGTGACTATATAAAAAACTGTTGTTTTTCCAGAGTTTAGAGGGTGTCGATTTTGGACCAATCTTGATGTCAAATATGAGTGGGGCATGATCAGACCAAGTCCTGGTCCCTATGTCAATTTTGATGAATTTTGGGAGGGAAAAAATTCCTGTCAGCACGAGGTCAATTCTGGAATATGAGTTGTGTCGTTTAGAGAAGTAAGAGTATTCTACAGAGGTGGAATTTAGGCAACGAAATGCATCATAAAGATCATTTTTATGTAGCCACGGGTCAAGAGATTCATTGTTCTTGTTCCTAGTTTTGTTCGAGGAATCAATTTCACTATTGGGGACAGTGTTGAAGTCCCCAAATAATATAAGGTCACCTTGAGATTTTTCGCTGACAATCCTCATGATCTTGGTCAAGAATGTTTTCTGTGCTTTAGTAGGAGCATATGTGCAAACCAGGGTGAAGAGGTTATTATTGATCTTACAAATAAGCACTAGATATCTTCCCTCTGGGTCTTCTATTCGGTCGATTTGTTCAAAGGTGACGTTATTACTAATCATGATGGCTACTCCTGCCTTTTTTTTCTGGTTACTGGCAAAAAATAAGTTCTGAAAGTTTTTATTGGTAAGTCGTTGGGGTTGGAGAGATGAAAATTTGGTTTCTTGAAGGCCTATGATGTCAGGTTTAGATTCTTTGATGAGTTTCCATAGGAAAAATCTCCGGTGGGGAGAGTTTAGTCCATTTACGTTCAGTGACAAGAAACGAAGTGTCATGGTCAACAGAGAGGGTAGTAGTATTAAAAGCTCGAAATAGGGAGAAGTAAATAATAAGGTACTGTCTTGTTCGGAAGTAGAATTATATAAAGTGAAAATAAATAAGTTAACGTTATAGGTTAAAGAGTTAAGGCTTCACTCAATAACCCAACGGAGGGGATCTAGTGATCTCGATTGAAATCCTCCTTTTGGGGCTAATGTTATCAGCATTACAACTCAGCCCTAAAAGTGGGGGAGTGATCTGCTTATGAGATAATAATACCGATGTCTTTAAGAACTTGGAGACCTCTGTTTACCTCTGAAAATGCATAGGATCTCCCCCGGTACTGAAATAATACCTTAGTCGGGTTAAAACCCCATTTGTATGGGGTAGTGTTTTTTTGCAGACAGTTAGTTATTGGGGAGAGTGCTCTCCGTTGTTGCATGGTTATCTTAGAAATATCGGCATATATTCTGATGTGCTGATACGGGGTAGGAAGGGATTTATTTGTCTTCATAAAATCCATTATCTGATCCTTGACATGCAAAAAATGGAATTTTACCAAAATGTCTCTCGGTATGTCAGGAGCAAGAGATGCTGGTTTTTTGAGGCGGTAGGAAGAGACTATGGTTAAATCAGGATCAGATAATGAGGGTAATGTTTGTTTGAGAAGATTTTTCGTGTATTGGTTCAGTTGATTGGGAGGTATTGATTCATCAACACCCCGAAGTTTCAAGTTATATCTTCTATCCTTATCATCCAAGTCAGTAACTTTAGTTTGCAATGTTTTGTATTGTTTCTCTAGTAGGGCATGATCTTTAAGTAGGGTTTCATGTTTAGAGTGCAGGGAGGATATATCTGACTTATTTTTCTCTGCAGTATGAGTAACTTTATCTACATTAATTTGGAGATGATTAAATTTTTCTTCTAAAGTTCTTTCAAAAGTCTTGCTTTTTTTATCTAAGGCATAGAAGATGTCTTTAAAGAATCCTTTGTCTATTGGGCCCGTCCAATCAATTCCCTCGAACGTGTCCAACTCTTGGGAGGAAGAATACTCTTTCCTCGGCTTCTGTTTAGCCGGGCTAGAATTAGGGGTGTAATCGGATTCTAAGTCCGAGGAATATGGAGATTTTTGAGCGTGATGAGGGCCAGTTTTCTTTTTTGTGGCAAAATCCTTTCTTTTTTGTGGAGGAGCCTGCGGCTTACTAAATGTTCTGTCATCTGTGGTCATATGAGAAGTAGAGTCTTGATCACTGTTGACATTTCTAGGGGACCTGGAGCGATGTTTAGCTTGAGCATGGGAGGATTTGATGTCCTGTCTAGGTGGTTTAGGCTTATCCATATTTTATTTTATTTAGTTGGAGTTCAATCGAGTTTCAAAGATATCTGGTTTTATGTGATGAGATATGACTGACCCAAAATTAGATTAGCACACTAAGAATGGGAATATGTTAATGTGGTTATAAATAAGGGAGTATGAGCAAGAGTAAAATTACTATGGGAATTTAAAGGAGGGTTTAGATGTAGAGTGTTTGGGCAAAGACTGCTAGAACCCTATGTTGATTATGCGACAAGTCTATACAGTGCATTAAGGTTATTAACTGTAAGTGTCAGATTAATCAGCGGAGAGTTTTTCTAAAGGGTAAGTGAGAGGAGTTAACAAGATGGTAGAGGAGGTTTAAGCTGCCTTCACACTTGCAGATGGATCTGCAGCGTTTGCAGATGCATTGCAAGTGTGAGCATGCTGACCGCGGCCCTATGGTTATAATAGGCGCACACGGTGTGAAAGCTCTCATTCATACTATATGTGTACTGTCAGAGGCGTATGCTGCTTACAGTCACACTCTCCCGCCGCAGCATGACGCTACATCTCGCGTCCACAGTGGGACGGAGTGTGTGATCTGTCAGCAGGATACGCTGCTGACAGTACACTATAGAGTGAATGAGAGCTTTCACACGCGTGCGCCCTATAAAAATAGGGGCCGCGGTCAGCATGCTCAACTTGCAGATGCATCTGCAAACGCTGCAGATCATCTGCAAGTGTGAAGCAGCCTAAGCTACCCTGGTTTTATTATCTTGTCTGCAGAGGTAAGATTTATTTATGTGGTACAATGGGGTGATAATGTAGCAGTAAGATAAACACTGATGATTATCACCAAGGATGAGAGAGATGATTAACAGGAGCAGAAATAACCAACTCTAATTCCCACTTCAAAACAGTAAAAAGATGGAGGATCGTGTACACGTAGTGTCAAATAGAAGATTCAATAGAGTTCAGGATAGGTGAGCTATAGGATAGAAATAGCAGTAGTGCAGTATACAGAGAAAAAGAAGGAGAAAAGGTAAAGAGAAGCAGGGGAAATTATAAGAGAAGACGTACAGTTAGGGCCAGAAATATTTGGACAGTGACACAAGTTTTGTTATTTTAGCTGTTTACAAAAACATGTTCAGAAATACAATTATATATATAATATGGGCTGAAAGTGCACACTCCCAGCTGCAATATGAGAGTTTCCACATCCAAATCGGAGAAAGGGTTTAGGAATTATTGCTCTGTAATGCATAGCCTCCTCTTTTTCAAGGGACCAAAAGTAATTGGACAATGGACTCTAAGGGCTGCAATTAACTCTGAAGTAATCTCCCTCGTTAACCTGTAATCAATGAAGTAGTTAAAAGGTCAGGGGTGGATTCCAGGTGTGTGGTTTTGCATTTGGAAGCTGTTGCTGTGACCAGACAACATGCAGTCAAAGGAACTCTCAATTGAGGTGAAGCAGAACATCCTGAGGCTGAAAAAAAGAAAAAATCCATCAGAGAGATAGCAGACATGCTTGGAGTAGCAAAATCAACAGTTGGGTACATTCTGAGAAAAAAGGAATTGACTGGTGAGCTTGGGAACTGTAAAAGGCCTGGGCGTCCACAGATGACAACAGTGGTGGATGATCGCCGCATACTTTATTTGGTGAAGAAGAACCCGTTCACAACATCAACTGAAGTCCAGAATACTCTCAGTGAAGTAGGTGTATCTGTCTCTAAGTCAACAGTAAAGAGAAGACTCCATGACAGTAAATACAAAGGGTTCACATCTAGATGCAAACCATTCATCAATTCCAAAAATAGACAGGCCAGAGTTAAATTTGCTGAAAAACACATCAAGAAGCCAGCTCAGTTCTGGAAAAGTATTCTATGGACAGATGAGACAAAGATCAACCTGTACCAGAATGATGGAAAGAAAAAAGTTTGGAGAAGAAAGTGAACGGCACATGATCCAAGGCACACCACATCCTCTGTAAAACATGGTGGAGGCAACGTGATGGCATGGGCATGCATGGCTTTCAATGGCACTGGGTCACTTGTGTTTATTGATGACATAACAGCAGACAAGAGTAGCCGGATGAATTCTGAAGTGTACCGGGATATACTTTCAGCCCAGATTCAGCCAAATGCTCCAAAGTTGATTGGACGGCGCTTCATAGTACAGATGGACAATGACCCCAAGCATACAGCCAAAGCTACCCAGGAGTTCATGAGTGCAAAAAAGTGGAACATTCTGCAATGGCCAAGTCAATCACCAGATCTTAACCCAATTGAGCATGCATTTCACTTGCACAAATCCAGACTTAAGACGGAAAGACCCACAAACAAGCAAGACCTGAAGGCTGCGGCTGTAAAGGCCTGGCAAAGCATTAAGAAGGAGGAAACCCAGCGTTTGGTGATGTCCATGGGTTCCAGACTTAAGGCAGTGATTGCCTCCAAAGGATTCGCAACAAAATATTGAAAATAAAAATATTTTGTTTGGGTTATGTTTATTTGTCCAATTACTTTTGACCTCCTAAAATGTGGAGTGTTTGTAAAGAAATGTGTACAATTCCTACATTTTCTATCAGATATTTTTGTTCAACCCTTCAAATTAAACGTTACAATCTGCACTTGAATTCTGTTGTAGAGGTTTCATTTCAAATCCAATGTGGTGGCATGCAGAGCCCAACTCGCGATAATTGTGTCACTGTCCAAATATTTCTGGCCCTAACTGTAAGAAGAATTAAAGAGAAAAGCGTTTAAATAGGAGTTTAGGAGTGAAGAGTTTTACAGGGTAGGAGAGAATACCAATATAGATTAATACCTATAACCAATGGGCTTACTTCCGTAGGGTGAGAGCAAAAAGTTCCTTGTATGGGAAACACAGAAGTCCGGAAATTCTGGTCAAGGTGAAAGTAGACGGGTAAATGCGGGTTTGGAGTTGATTCAAGTCGTCTGCGATGGAAGTAAAGACATCAAACACATGGAAAGCTGATCCAGTTTGTGCGCAGAAATCCAGCAGCAGAGTCGCAGTGTAGAAAAAAGTTGTTATGATAGCAAAAAATGTCAGACTGAGTCGCTGTGAAAACAAAGATTCCGTGCGAGTAGAAGAGGTTATTATATTAGCTAGTCGTCAGCAGGATTGTTGCGAGTCACCAGAAGACTCGCCGCAGGTGCAGAAAGTATCTTGCGAGTAAAGACTGTAGTTATAATGGTGTACAAGTCGTCTGGAGAATCACAGAGGAGTTAGAAAGTTGCGAGTTGGTTGCTAGGGAGACCAGCGGGTCACTGAGAGAATCGCCTTAAAGAGAGAGGTAATAGTGCGAGTAGTAAATGTTGTTGTTATAGCGAGTCGATGTTGTTGTGACGAGTCGTCAGAGGAGTTGCCGCAATGAGCATGAAGAATAGGAGATCAACGAGGAAATGCAACACAAATTGCAGCGTCGGGTAGAGCTGTAGACTCGGCAGTCCGGTCCTCGATCGGAGTAGAGAAGCGATCCAAAAGGTCCGGAAACACCCAACAGATGGAAGGACAGGGAGAAAAAACAGAAATCAGTCTGCCGAGGCAGAGTCAGGGGGAGCAAGATGAACTCCCACCAGGTGGGCTCCCAGATGGAGACGCGGTGATCCGGAGGCTCTCCAGCAGTGACTTCAAAAGAGTGAAGAAAAAATAAAGCCGGCTACCGCCAGCAGTGGCTTCAAAAGAGTGAAGAAAAAATAAGCCGGCTACCGCCAGCAGTGACATCAAGGAGTGAGGAAAAAAATGAAGCCGGCTACCGCCAGCAGTTACTGTGGCCGCTAATCAATTATACAATGCGGTTAGCAGATGGCGGGAAAAAGAAGAGGGAGTCTAGTGCCCTCTGCCGCCGGCGGATGGTATAACCGCTCACAGTTATGTAAGATGTTTACAAAGATGGCGGGAGAAAAAAAGAAAAAAGGAAGACCAGCGCCCTCTAACGCCAGCAGTTAGTATAACCGCTATTAGTTATGTAATGTAGTGAAGCAAAAATGGCGGGAAAAAAGTGGCGGGAAAGGATTGCTGAGTCACCCAGAGGAATCCAAGTGATCGAAAGGCACCGGGAAGCCAGGAAAAAGACCGGAAAGGCTCTCACCTGATCTAAATGTCTTACAAGATGGTCTTCAGAGTTGTAAAGAATTGTACATTGAGGAAGGAGACACATGAAGAGCAAATCCAGCCAATACTAGAGCTTTGTGAAGGAATCCCAGTTGAGGAAATTATCATCGCTTGCTGTTTGGATTCTTCAGGGGTTTTCTCATCTGAAGAAGCGTCGGCTGCGTCTTAAAGTCGGGCAGTGGTAGTTGTTGAAGGGGAAAGTCCCGGGGCCACCGCTCAGCCGCCGCAAAGGCGGGAAACACGGAGAGGTCTTGGGGAAAGGCGGGAGAAGTCTTGGAACGGATCCCAGGGCTCCGTGGGTCCACGGAACCAGAAGGAGACTCAGAAAGTTGGTTAAGGAATCCAGAGAGGCATCCAAAGGTAGATAAAGTCCAGAAGATAAGGAAGCAGTTGAGTTCCAAGGAGATCTTCTAGTGTGGAAGTTCAGAGAGGTCAAGAGGTCCAGGAAAAAGATGTCCAGATGGTCCAAGAAGTTCTTGATGCTGGTTCAGATAGATCCTGGTTGGTGTGGAAGGAAATCTCCCCTTAGGAAGAAGATCAGTTGGTTTTTTTTAGGCTGAGTTGCAGGAGCTCGAGCTACACACGTCTGCTCGCCATGAGCTCCAAAGCCACGCCCCCAAGTCCTAAGTCCTAAGCCGTAAGACCTAAGTCCTAAGCCTTAAGTTCTAAGTCCTAAGCCTTAAGTCCTAAGTCTTAAGCCTTAATTCCTAAGTCCTAAGCCTTAAGTCCTAAGTCCTAAGCCTTAAGTCCTAAGCCTTAAGTCCTAAGCCCTAAGTCCTAAGCCTTAAGTCCTAAGCCTTAAGTCCTAAGCCCTAAGTCCTAAGCCTTAAGTCCTAAGCCTTAAGTCCTAAGCCTTAAGTCCTAAGCCTTAAGTCCTAAGTCCTAAGTCTTAAGTCCTAAGACCCAAGCCCTAAGCCCTAAGCCCTAAGTCCTAAGCTTTAAGTCCTAAGTCCTAAGCCCTAACCCTAAGCCCTAAGTCCTAAGCCTTAAGTTCTAAGCCTTACGCCCTAAGTCCTAAGTCCTAAGTCCTGAAGTTACCTCAGGGGAAATGGTGTATCAGTGTCCGCGCTGCTGAAATCCCAAGAAAACGATCCGGAAACCATATGTAGGTTGTGGGTCTCACAACTGTGCTAGGTGAGTGAATTCATACCCACCGCATACATTAGTGTCACTAGTGATAGGGCACTATTGCGCCTCTTGTTCCCCCCCTATTTTTTTACTTTGATAAACACCAGTTGTGGGTCTCACAACTGTGCTAGGTGAGTGAATTCATACCCACCGCATACATTAGTGTCACTAGTGATAGGGCACTATTGCGCCTCTTGTTCCCCCCCCTATTTTTTTACTTTGATAAAGTCCTAAGTCCTAAGCATTAAGTCCTAAGTCCTATGTCCTAAGCCTTAAGTCTTAAGTCCTAAGTCTTAAGTATTAAGCCTTAAGTCCTAAGTACTATGTCCTAAGCCTTAAGTCTTAAGTCCTAAGTCTTAAGTCTTAAGCCTTAAGTCCTAAGTCCTAAGTCCTAACTCCTAAGCCCTAAGCCCTAAGTCCTACCTCCTAAGTCCTAAGCCCTAAGCCCTAAGCCTTAAGTCGTAAGTCGTAAGTCCTAAGTCCTAAGGCCTAAGGCCTAAGCCCTAAGCCTTAAGTCCTAAGTCCTAAGTCCTAACTCCTAAGTCTTAAGCCCTAAGCCCTAAGTCCTAAGTCCTAAGTTCTAAACGTAAGCCCTAAGCCCTAAGTCCTAAGTCCTAAGCCTTAAGCCCTAAGCCCTAAGCCCTAAGCCCTAAATCCTAAATCCTAAGTCCTAAACCCTAAGCCCTAAGTCCTAAGTCCTAAGTCCTAAGTCCTAAGCCCTAAGCCCTAAGTCCTAAGTCCTAAGTCTTAAGTCTTAAGTCTTAAGTCTTAAGTCGTAAGTCCTAAGCCCTAAAGCCTAGGCCGTAAGCCTTAAGTCCTAAGTCCTATGTCCTAAGTCCTTAGTCCTAAGTCCTAATTCCTAAGTCCTAAGTCCTAAACGTAAGTCCTAAGCCTTAAGGCCTAAGTCCTAAGCCCTAAGTCTTAAGTCTTAAGTCCTAAGACCCAAGTCCTAAGCCCTAAGCCCTAAGTCCTAAGCCTTAAATCCTAAGTCCTAAGCCCTAAGCCCTAAGTCCTAAGCCTTAAATCCTAAGTCCTAAATCCTAAACACTAATCCCTAAGTCCTAAGTCCTAAGTCCTAAGCCCTAAGCCCTAAGTCCTAAGTCCTAAGTCCAAAGCCTTAAGCCTTAAGTCCTAAGTCTTAAGTCTTAAGCCTTAAGTCCTAAGTCCTATGTCCTAAGCCTTAAATCCTAAATCCTAAGTCATAATCCCTAAACCTTAAGTCCTAAGTGCTAAGTCCTAAGTCCTAAATCCTAAATCCTAAGTCTTAAGCCCTAAACCTTAAGTCCTAAATCCTAAATCCTAAGCCCTAAGCATTAATTCCTAAGCCTTAAATCCTAAGTCCTAAATCCTAAATCCTAAGTCCTAAGCCCTAAGCCCTAAGTCTTAAGTCCTAAACCTTAAGCTTTAAGCCCTAAATCCTAAACCCTAAGTCCTAAGTCCTAAGTCCTAGACCCTAAACCCTAAGCCCTGAGCTTTAAGCCCTAAGTCCTAAGACCTAAGTCCTAAGTCCTAATTCCTAAGTCCTAAATCGCAAGTCCTAAGCCCTAAGGCCTAAGGCCTAAGCCCTAAACCCTAAGTCCTAAGCCCTAGGCCTTAAATCCTAAATCCTAAGTCCTACGTCCTAAGCCCTAAGCCTTAAATCCTAAGTCCTAAGCCTTAAGTCCTAAGTCCTATGTCCTAAGCCTTAAGTCTTACGTCCTAAGTCTTAAGTCTTAAGCCTTAATTCCTAAGTCCTAAATCCTAACTCCTAAATCCTAATCCCTAAGTCCTAAATCCTAATTCCTAAGTCTTAAGTCCTAAGTCGTAAGTCATAAGCCCTAAGGCCTAAACCCTAAGCCCTAAGTCCTAAGTCCTAAGCCCTTAGCCCTAAGCCCTAAGTCCTAAGCCTTAAGTCCTAAGTCCTAAGGCCTAAGCCCTAAGCCCTAAGTGCTAAATCCTAAGCCCAAAGTCCTAAGTCCCAATTCCTAAGTCCTAAGTCTTAAGTCGTAAGTCCTAAACCCTAAGGCCTAAGCCCTAAGCTCTAAGTCCTAAATTCTAAGCCCTAAGCCCTAAGCCCTAAGTCCTAAGCCCTAAATCCTAAATCCTAAATCCTAAACCCTAAGCCTTTAATCCTAAATCCTAACTCCTAAACCCTAAGCATTAATTCCTAAGCCTTAAATCCTAAATCCTAAATCCTAAACCCTAAGCTCTAAGCCCTGAATCCTAAGTCCTAATTCCTAAACCTTAAGCCTTAAACTCTAAATCCTAAGCCCTAAGTCCTAAGTCCTAAGTCCTAAACCCTAAGCCCTAAGCCCTTAACCCTAAGCCCTAAGTCCTAAGCCGTAAGCCTAAGTCCTAAGCCTAAATCCTAAATCCTAAGCCCTAATCCTAAGCCGTAAGTCTTGAGCCTTAAGTCCTAAGCCTTAAATCCTAAGTCCTAAATCCTCAGTCCTAAGTCCTAAGCCTTAAATTCTAAGTCCTCAGTCCTAAGTCCTAAGCCCTAAACCTAAGTCCTAAGAACTAAGTCCTAAGTCCTAAGCCTTAAGTCCTAAGTCTTAAGCCTTAAATCCTAACTCCTAAATCCTAAGTCCTAAGCCTTAAGGCCTAAGCCCTAAGCCCTAAGTCCTAATCTAAGCCTTAAGCCTAAGCCCTAAGCCCTAAGCCCTAAGTCCTAAATCCTAAGTCCTAAACCTAAGCCCTAAGTCCTAAGTCCTAAGTCCTAAGTCCTAACTCCTAAGCCCCAAACCCTAAGTCCTAAGTCCTAAGTCTTAAGTCTTAAGTCTTAAGTCTTAAGTCGTAAGTCCTAAGCCCTAAAGCCTAGGCCGTAAGCCTTAAGTCCTAAGTCCTATGTCCTAAGTCCTTAGTCCTAAGTCCTAATTCCTAAGCCCTAAGTCCTAAACATAAGTCCTAAGCCTTAAGGCCTAAGTCCTAAGCCCTAAAGTCCTAAGTCCTAAACCCCAAGCCCTAAACCCTAAGTCCTAATATCCTAAATCCTAAACCCTAATCCCTAAGTCCTAAGTCCTAAATCCTAAGCCCTAAGCCTAAGTCCTAAGTCCAAAGCCTTAAGCCTTAAGTCCTAAGTCCTATGTCCTAAGTCTTAAGTCCTAAGTCCTAAGTCTTAAGTCTTAAGTCTTAAGTCCTAAGACCCAAGTCCTAAGCCCTAAGCCCTAAGTCCTAAGCCTTAAATCCTAAGTCCTAAGCCCTAAGCCCTAAACCTAAATCCTAAGCCTTAAATCCTAAATCCTAAATCCTAAACACTAATCCCTAAATCCTAAGTCCTAAGTCCTAAGCCCTAAGCCCTAAGTCCTAAGTCCAAGCCTTAAGCCTTAAGTCCTAAGTCTTAAGTCTTAAGCCTTAAGTCCTAAGTCCTATGTCCTAAGCCTTAAATCCTAAATCCTAAGTCATAATCCTAAGCCTTAAGTCCTAAGTGCTAAGTCCTAAGTCCTAAATCCTAAATCCTAAATCTTAAGCCCTAAGCCTTAAGTCCTAAATCTAAATCCTAAATCTTAAGCCCTAAGCATTAATTCCTAAGCCTTAAATCCTAAGTCCTAAATCCTAAATCCTAAATCCTAAGCCCTAAGCCCTAAGTCTTAAGTCCTAAACCTTAAGCTTTAAGCCCTAAATCCTAAGCCTAAGTCCTAAGTCCTAAGTCCTAGACCCTAAACCCTAAGCCCTGAGCTTTAAGCCCTAAGTCCTAAGCCCTAAGTCCTAAGTCCTAATTCCTAAGTCCTAAATCGTAAGTCCTAAGCCCTAAGGCCTAAGGCCTAAGCCCTAAACCCTAAATCCTAAGCCCTAAGCCCTAAGCCCATAAATCCTAAGCCCTAGGCCTTAAGTCCTAAATCCTAAGTCCTACGTCCTAAGCCCTAAGCCTTAAATCCTAAGTCCTAAGCCTTAAGTCCTAAGTCCTATGTCCTAAGCCTTAAGTCTTACGTCCTAAGTCTTAAGTCTTAAGCCTTAATTCCTAAGTCCTAAATCCTAACTCCTAAATCCTAATCCCTAAGTCCTAAATCCTAATCCTAAGTCTTAAGTCCTAAGTCGTAAGTCATAAGCCCTAAGGCCTAAGTCCTAAGCCTTAGCCCTAAGCCCTAAGTCCTAAGCCTTAAGTCCTAAGTCCTAAGGCCTAAGCCCTAAGCCCTAAGTGCTAAATCCTAAGCCCAAAGTCCTAAGTCCCAATTCCTAAATCCTAAGTCTTAAGTCGTAAGTCCTAAACCCTAAGGCCTAAGCCCTAAGCTCTAAGTCCTAAATTCTAAGCCCTAAGCCCTAAGCCCTAAGTCCTAAGCCCTAAATCCTAAATCCTAAATCCTAAACCCTAAACCTTTAATCCTAAATCTAACTCCTAAACCCTAAGCATTAATTCCTAAGCCTTAAATCCTAAATCCTAAATCCTAAGCCCTAAACTCTAAGCCCTGAATCCTAAGTCCTAATTCCTAAACCTTAAGCCTTAAACTCTAAATCCTAAGCCCTAAGTCCTAAATCCTAAATCCTAAACCCTAAGCCCTAAGCCCTTAACCCTAAGCCTAAGTCCTAAGCCGTAAGCCTAAGTCCTAAGCCCTAAATCCTAAATCCTAAGCCCTAAATCCTAAGCCGTAAGTCTTGAGCCTTAAGTCCTAAGCCTTAAATCCTAAATCCTAAGTCCTCAGTCCTAAATCCTAAGCCTTAAATTCTAAGTAATCAGTCCTAAGTCCTAAGCCCTAAACCCTAAGTCCTAAGAACTAAGTCCTAAGTCCTAAGCCTTAAGTCCTAAGTCTTAAGCCTTAAGTCCTAAGTCTTAAGCCTAAACCTAATCCAAGTCCTAAGTCCTAAGAGTATTAGCCTAATTAAGTCCTAAGCCCTTAAGTCCTAACCATCCCTAAGTCCTAAGCCTAAGCCCTAGTCTAGACCTAAGTCCTAAGTCTAAGCTAAGTCCTAAGTCTAAGCCTAAGCTCTAAGCCTAAGCCTTAAGTCACTAAGTCCTAAGTCCTTAACTACCTAAGTCTTAACTAGCCTAAAGCCTAAGTCCTAAGCCTAAGTCTAAACTTAAGCCTAAGCCTTAAATCCTAAGTCACTAAGTCTTAAGCCCTAAGCCTAAGCCTCCACTAGCTAATCTAAGTCCCTAAATCCTAAATCCTAATCCTAACCTAAGCCACTAAGTCCTAAGTCCTAATCTAAGCTAAGCCCTAATCTAAGTCCTAAGTCTAAGTCTTAAGTCTAGCTAATCTAAGTCCTAAGCCCTAAGCTAGCCTAAGCTAAGTCTAAGCCATGTCCTAAGTCTTAGTCCTAAGTCCTAATTCTAAGTCCTAAGTCCTAAGTAAGTCTAAGCCTAAGCCTAAGTCTAACCTAATCTTAAGTCTTAAGCCTAAACCAGTCCTAAGCCTAAGCCTAAGTCCTAAGCCTTAATCTAAGTCCTAAGCCTAAGCCTAATCCTAAGCCTTAACCTAACCTAAGTCCTAAACCTAATAATCTCAAATCCCTAAGCCTAAGTCCTAAGTCCTAAGCCCTAACCCTAAGTCCTAAGTCCTAAGTCCAAAGCCTATAAGCCTTAAGTCTAAGTCTAAGTCTTAAGCCTAACTAAGTCTACTAGTCACTAAGCCTTATACCTACCTAAGTCTAACCCTAACCTTAAGTCCTAAGTGCTATTCCTAAGTCCTAAATCTAATCTAATCTTAAGCCCTAAACCTTAAGTCCTAAATCTAATCCTAAAACCTAAGCATTAATCCTAAGCCTAAACCTAAGTCCTAAACCTAAATCCTAAGTCCTAAGCCTAAGCCTAAGTCTAAGCCTAACCTTAGCTAAGCCTAAATCCTAAACCCTAGCCTAAGTCCTAAAGTCCTACCCTAACCTAAGCCCTAGCTTAAGCTAAGATCCTAACTAAGTCCTAAGCCTAATCCTAAGCCTAATCTAAGTCCTAAGCCTAAGGCCTATAGGCCTAACCTAAACCCTAAGTCTAAGCCCTAGCTTAATCCTAATCCTAGTCCTAGCCTAAGCCTAAGCCTTAATCCTAAGTCCTAGCCTTAAGTCCTAAGTCTATTCCTAACCTTAAGTCTATCCTAAGCTTAAGCTATAAGCCTTAATTCCTAAGCCTAAATCCTAACTCCTAAATCCTAATCCTAAGTCCTAATCCTAATCCTAAGCCTTAATCTAAGTAGTAAGTCATAAGCCTAAGCCTAAACCTACTAAGCCTAAGTCTAAGCCCTTAGCCTAAGCCAATCCTAAGCCTAAGTCCTAAGTCCTTAAGCCTAAAGCCTAAGCCTAAGTCCTAATCCTAACCTAATCCTAAACTTCTAAGCCTAACTTAATCTAAGTCCTACAACCTAAGCCTAAGCCTAAGCTCTAATCTAAATCTAAGCCTAAGCCTAAGCCTAGTCCTAAGCCTAATCCTAAATCTAATCCTAAACCTAAGCCTTTAATCTAAATCCTAACTCCTACAACCTAAGCTTAATTCCTAAGCCTAAACCTAATCCTTAAATCTAAACCTAAGCTCACTAACCTAACCTAAGTCCTAAGTCCTAAGCTTAAGTCCTAAGCCTAATCTAAGTCCTAAGAACCTAAGCCTAAGTCCTAAGTCCTAAGCCTTAAGTCCTAAGCCTAGTCCTAAGTCCTAAGATCCTAAGCCTTAATCTAAGTCCTAAGTCCTAAGCCTAAGCCTAAGTCCTAACCTAAATCCTAAGCCCTAAGCCTAAGCCTAAGTCTATAGCCCTAGGCCTTAAGTCCTAAATCTAAATCCTAGTCCTAAGCCCTAAGCCTTAAATCCTAAGTCCTAAGCCTTAAGTCCTAAGTCCTATGTCCTAAGCCTAAGTCTAGTCCTAAGTCTTAAGTCTTAAGCCTTAATCCTAAGTCCTAAATCCTAACTCCTAAATCCTAATCCCTAAGTCCTAATCTAATTCCTAAGTCTAAGTCCTAAGTGTAAGTCATAAGCCTAAGGCCTAAGTCTAAGCCCTTAGCCTAAGCCTAAGTCCTAAGCCTTAAGTCCTAAGTCTAAGCCTAAGCCCTAAGCCCTAAGTGCTAAATCCTAAGCCCAAGTCCTAAGTCCCAATTCCTAAATCCTAATCTTAAGTCGTAAGTCCTCTAAACCCTAAGGCCTAAGCCTAAGCTCTAAGTCCTAAATTCTAAGCCTAAGCCCTAAGCCTAAGTCAAGCCTAAATCCTAAATCTAAATCCTAAGCCCTAAGCCTTTAATCCTAATCCAATCCTAAACCCTAAGCATTAATCCCAAGCTAAATCCTAAATCCTAAATCCTAAGCCTAAACTCTAAGCCCTGAATCCTAAGTCCTAATTCCTAACCTTAAGCCTTAACTCTAATTCCTAAGCCTAGTCCTAATCCTAATCCTAAACCCTAAGCCCTAAGCCCTTAACCTAAGCCCTAAGTCCTAAGCCGTAAGCCTAAGTCCTAAGCCTAAATCCTAATCCTAACCCTAATCCTAAGCCGTAAGTCTGAGCCTTAAGTCCTAAGCCTTAATCCTAAATCTAAGTCCTCAGTCCTAAATCCTAAGCCTTAATTCTAAGTAATCAGTCCTAAGTCCTAAGCCCTAACCTAAGTTCCAAGACTAAGTCCTAATCCTAAGCCTTAAGTCCTAAGTCTTAAGCCTTAAGTCCTAAGTCTTAAGCCTTAAATCCTAAGTCCTAAGTCCTAAGTCCTAAGCCTTAAGTCCTAAGTCCTAAGCCTTAAGTCCTAAGCCTAAATCCTAAGCCTTAAGTCCTAAGCCTAAGCTTAGTCCTAAGTCCTATTTAAGCCTAAGTCTAACCTAAGTGCTAAGCCTAAGTCCTAAGCCCTAAGTCCTAAGCTAGTCCTAAGTCCTAAGTCCTAAGTCTTAAGTCTTAATCCTAAGTCCAAGCCTAAGCCCTAATGCCTAAGCCTAAGCCTAATAGTCCTAAGCTAAGTCCTAAGTCCTAAGCCCTAAACCCTAAGCCCTAAGTCCTAAGTCCAAAGCCTTAAGTCCTAAGCCTTACGTCCTAAGTCCTAAGTCCTAAGCCTTAAGTCTTAAGTCCTAAGTCCTAAGCCCTAAGCCCTAAGTCCTAAGCCTTAAGTTCTAAGTCCTAAGCCTTAAGTCCTAAGTCTTAAGCCTTAATTCCTAAGTCCTAAGCCTTAAGCCCTAAGTCCTAAGCCTTAAGTCCTAAGCCCTAAGTCCTAAGCCTTAAGTCCTAAGTCCTAAGTCTTAAGTCCTAAGACCCAAGCCCTAAGCCCTAAGCCCTAAATCCTAAGCCTTAAGTCCTAAGTCCTAAGCCCTAACCCTAAGCCCTAAGTCCTAAGTCCTAAGCCTTAAGTTCTAAGCCTTACGTCCTAAATCCTAAGTCCTAAGCATTAAGTCCTAAGTCCTATGTCCTAAGCCTTAAGTCTTAAGTCTTAAGTCTTAAGTATTAAGCCTTAAGTCCTAAGTCCTAACTCCTAAGCCCTAAGCCCTAAGTCCTAAGTCCTAAGCCTAAGCTTAAGTCGTAAGTCGTAAGTCCTAAGCCCTAAGGCCCAAGGCCTAAGCCCTAAGCCCTAAGTCCTAAACCCTAAGTCCTAAGCCGTAAGTCTTGAGCCTTAAGTCCTAAGCCTTAAGTCCTAAGTCCTAAGCTTAAGTCCTAAGTCCTCAGTCCTAAGTCCTAAGCCCTAAACCCTAAGTCCTAAGAACTAAGTCCTAAGTCCTAAGCCTTAAGCCCTAAGTCCTAAGCCTTAAGTCCTAAGCCTAAGTCCTAAGCCTTAAGTCCTAAGTCCTAAGTCCTAAGCCTTAAGTCCTAATTCCTAAGCCTTAAGTCTTAAGCCCTAAGTGCTAAGCTTAAGTCCTAAGCCCTAAGTCCTAAGCCTTAAGTCCTAAGTCCTAAGTCCTAAGTCTTAAGTCCTAAGTCCCAAGCCCTAAGCCCTATGCCTTAAGTCCTAAGCCTTAAGTCCTAAGTCTAAGTCCTAAGTCCAAAGCCTTAAGTCCTAAGCCCTAAGTCCTAAGTCCAAAGCCTTAAGTCCTAAGCCTTACGTCCTAAGTCCTAAGTCCTAAGCCTTACGTCTTAAGTCCTAAGTCCTAAGCCCTGAGCCCTAAGTCCTAAGCCTTAAGTTCTAAGTCCTAAGCCTTAAGTCCTAAGCCCTAAGTCCTAAGCCTTAAGCCCTAAGCCTTAAGTCCTAAGCCTAAGTCCTAAGCCTTAAGTCCTAAGTCCTAAGTCTTAAGTCCTAAGACCCAAGCCCTAAGCCCTAAGCCCTAAGTCCTAAGCTTTAAGTCCTAAGTCCTAAGCCCTAACCCTAAGCCCTAAGTCCTAAGCCTTAAGTTCTAAGCCTTACGTCCTAAGTCCTAAGTCCTAAGCATTAAGTCCTAAGTCCTTGTCCTAAGCCTTAAGTCTTAATCCCTAAGTCGTAAGTCATAAGCCCTAAGCCTAAACCCTAAGCCCTAAGTCCTAAGTCCTAAGCCCTTAACCCTAAGCCCTAATCCTAAGCCTTAAGTCCTAATCCTAAGGCCTAGCCCTAAGCCCTAAATCCTAAGCCTAATCTAAATCCTAAATCCTAACACTATCCCTAAATCCTAAGTCTAAGTCCTAAGCCCTAAGCCTAAGTCCTAACCTAACCTAATCCTAGCTAAATCCTAAGCCCCTAAGCCCTAAGCCCTAATAATCCTAAGCCTTAAATCCTAAATCCTAATCCTAACCACTAATCCTAATCAAGCCTTAAGTTCTAAGTCCTAAGCCTTAAGTCCTAAGTCTTAAGCCTTAATTCCTAAATCCTAAGCCTTAAAGGGAACCAACCACCTCCAATGACCCCCCCGGACTATTAATATGGCTCCCTACACCCAGCACATACATGTGCTGCAATTTTTTTTGCTGAAAAAACTGCTTTTTAAAAGTAAAGATAATGCTTTAAAAAATTTCTACCGAAGGGACGGGTGGGCGTTACTTACATGGGGCTAAAGCCGAGATGCTGCTGCCACTCATCCTCCTCTCTCCCCTCGCAGCAGTAACGGCCAGCCCTTTGTTCAGCGTCACAGCCTGGTGCACGGGATCGCATGCCGTGCACACGTCATCAGCTACAGCCGGGTAGCGAGCGCGCGCTCTGACTTCCATAGCTGAGCGCAGGAAGTCAGAGCGCGCGCTCGCTACCCGGCTGTAGCTGATGACATGTGCACGGGCATGCGATCCCGTGCACCAGGCTGTGACGCTGAACAAAGGGCTGGCCGTTACTGCTGCGAGGGGAGAGAGGAGGATGAGTGGCAGCAGAATCTCGGCTTTAGCCCCATGTAAGTAACGCCCACCCGTCCCTTCGGTAGAAACTTTATAAAGCATTATCTTTACTTTTAAAAAGCAGTTTTTTCAGCAAAAAAAATTGCAGCACATGTATGTGCTGGGTGTAGGGAGCCATATTAATAGTCCGGGGGGGTCATTGGGGGTGGTTGGTTCCCTTTAAGTCCTAAGTCCTAAGCCTTAAGTCCTAAGCCCTAAGTCCTAAACCTTAAGTCCTAAGCCTAAGTCCTAAGCCCTAAGTCCTAAGCCTTAAGTCCTAAGCCCTAAGTCCTAAGCCTTAAGTCCTAAGTCCTAAATCGTAAGTCCTAAGACCCAAGCCCTAAGCCCTAAACCCTAAGTCCTAAGCTTAAGTCCTAAATCCTAAGCCCTAAGCCCTAAGCCCTAAGTCCTAAGCCTTAAGTTCTAAGCCTTACGTCCTAAGTCCTAAGTCCTAAGTCCTAAGCATTAAGTCCTAAATCCTATGTCCTAAGCCTTAAGTCTTAAGTCCTAAGTCTTAAGTATTAAGCCTTAAATCCTAAGTCCTATGTCCTAAGTCTTAAGCCTTAAGTCCTAAGTCCTAAGTCCTAACTCCTAAGCCCTAAGCCCTAAGTCCTAAGTCCTAAGTCCTAAGTCCTAAGTCCTAAGCCTTAAGTCGTAAGTCGTAAGTCCTAAGTCCTAAGGCCTAAGGCCTAAGCCCTAAGCCTTAAGTCCTAAGTCCTAAGTCCTAACTCCTAAGTCTTAAGCCCTAAGCCCTAAGTCCTAAGACCTAAGTTCTAAACGTAAGTCCTAAGCCCTAAGGCCTAAGCCCTAAGCCCTAAGTCCTAAGTCCTAAGCTTTAAGCCCTAAGCCCTAAGTCCTAAACCCTAAGTCCTAAGTCCTAAGTCCTAAACCCTAAGCCCTAAGTCCACAGCCTTAAGTCTTAAGTCCTAAGTCTTAAGTCTTAAGCCTTAAGCCTTAAGTCTTAAGTCGTAAATCCTAAGCCCTAAGGCCTAGGCCGTAAGCCTTAAGTCCTAAGTCGTAAGTCCTAACTCCTAAGCCCTAAGCCCTAAGCCCTAAATCCTAAGTCCTAAGTCATAAGCCTTAAGTCCTAAGTCGTAAGTCCTAAGTCTTAAGGCCTAAGTCCTAAGCCTTACGTCCTAAGTCCTAAGTCCTAACTCCTAAGTCCTAAACCCTAAGTCCTAAATCCTAATTCCTAATTCCTAATTCCTAACTCCTAAACGTAAGTCCTCAGCCCTAAGGCCTAAGCCCTAAGCCCTAAATCCTAAGCCCTAAGCCCTAAGCCCTAAGTCCTAAGTCCTAAGTCCTAATCCCTAAGCCTTAAGTCCTAAGTGCTAAGTCCTAAGTCCTAAATCCTAAGTCCTAAGTCCTAAGCCCTAAGCCTTAAGTCCTAAGTCCTAGGTCCTAAGCCCTAAGTCCTAAGTCCTAAGTCCTAAGCCCTAAGCCCTAAGTCCTTAAGCCTCAAGATCTAAGTCCTAAGTCCTAAGTCTTAAGTCCTAAGTCCCAAGCCCTAAGCCCTAAGCCCTAAGCTTTAAGTCCTAACCCTTAAGTCCTAAGTCCTAACTCCTAAGCCCTAAGCCCTAAGTCCTAAATCCTAAATCCTAAGCCTTAAGTCGTAAATCGTAAGTCCTAATTCCTAAGTCCTAAGCCCTAAGTCCTATGTCCTAAGCCCTAAGGCCTAAGCCCTAAGCCCTAAGTCCTAAGCCCTAAACCCTAAGTCCTAAGCCCTAAGCCCTAAGCCCTAAGCCCTAAACCCTAAGCCCTAAGTCCTAAGTCCTAAGCCTTAAGTCCTAAGTCCTAAGCCTTAAGTCCTAAGTCCTAAATCCTAAGCCCTAAATCCTAAATCCTAAGCCTTAAGTCCTAAGTCCTCAGTCCTAAACCCTGTCCTAAGTCCTAAGCCCTAAGCCTTAAGTCCTAAGTCCTAAATCCTAAGCCCTAAGCCCTAAGTCCTAAGCCTTAAGTCCTAAATCCTAAGTCCTAAGCCGTAAGTCCTAAGTCCTAAGACCTAAGCCTTAAGCCTTAAGTTCTAAGCCTTAAGCCCTAAGTCCTTAGCCTTGTCTTGAGCCTTAAATTCTAAGCCTTAAGTCCTAAGTCCTCAGTCCTAAACCCTAAGTCCTAAGTCCTAAGCCCTAAGCCTTAAGTCCTAAGTCCTAAATCCTAAGCCCTAAGCCCTAAGCCCTTAAGTCCTAAGTCCTAAGTCATAACTCCTAAGCCCTAAGCCCTAAGTCCTAAATCCTAAGCCTTAAGTCCTAAATCGTAAGTCCTAAGTCCTAAGGCCTAAATCCTAAGCCTTAAGTCCTAAGTCCTAAGTCCTAACTCCTAAGTCCTAAGTCCTAAACGTAAGTCCTAACCCTAAAGCCTAAGCCCTAAGCCCTAATCCTTAGTCCTAAATCCTAAGCCCTAATCCCTAAGTCCTAAGCCTTAAGCCCTAAGTCCTAAGCCCTAAGCCTTAAGTCCTAAGTCCTAAGTCCTAAGCCCTAAGTCCTAAGTCCTAAGCCCTAAGCCCTAAGCCCTAAGCCTTAAGTCCTAAGCTCTAAGTCCTAAGCCTAAAGCCCAAGCCTTAAGTCCTAAGCCTTAAGTCCTAAGTCATAAATCCTAAATCCTAAGCTCTAAGCCCTAAGCCCCAAGCCCCAAGCCCTAAGCCTTAAGTCCTAAGTCCTAAGTCCTAAACCATAAGCCCTAAATCCAAAGCCCTAAGCCCTAAGCCCTAAGCCTTAAGTCCTAAGCTCTAAATCCTAAGCCCAAAGCCCTAAGCCCTAAGCCTTAAGTCCTAAGCCTTAAGTCCTAAGTCCTAAGCCCTAAGTCCTAAGCCCTAAGCCCTAAGCCATAAGCCTTAAGTCTTACGCCTTAAGTCCTAAGCCCTAAGTCCTAAGCCCTAAGTCCTAAGCTCTAAACCTTAAGTCCTAAGTCCTAAGCCTTAAGCCCTAAATCCTAAGCCCTAAGCCTTAAGTCCTAAGTTCTAAGTCCTAAGTCCTAAGTCCTAAGCCGTAAGTCCTAAGTCCTAAGACCTAAGTCTTATGCCTTAAATCCTAAGCCTTAAGCCTTAAGTCCTAAATCCTAAACCTTAAGTCCTAAATCCTAAATCCTAAGTCCTAAACCTTAAGTCCTAAGCCTTAAATCCTAAGTCCTAAGTCCTAAGTCCTAATTATTAAGTCCTAAGCCCTAAGCCAATTTCTCTGTTACAAAGGGCATGAGCATAAGTAAGAATCATGGTGAAAATAGCTTGCCCTTGCTTTCTTTTAAAAGATACTCAAAAACTTATTCCCTAATGCATTGTTACTCATAGACAAAAAGATTTCCAATATCTACGGTTGTGCCTTGAACTGAGTCAAAATTTTAATACTATGTTACAAAGGGCATGAGCCTAAGTAAGAATCATGGTGAAAATAGAATGCCCTTGCTTTCTTTTAAAAGATACTCAAAAACTTTTTCCCTAATGCATTGATACTCATAGACAAAAAGATTTCCAATATCTACGGTTGTGCTTTTAAATGAGTTAAAGTTTTATTATTCTTTTACTAAGGGCATGAGCCTAAGTAAGAATCATGGATTAAGTAGCTTGCCCTTGCTTTCTTTTAAAAGATGCTCAAAAACGTTTCCCTAATGCATTGATACTCATAGACAAAAAAAATCCTAAACCCTAAGCCCTAAGCCCTAAGTCCTAAGCCTTAAATTCTAAGCCTTACGTCCTAAGTCCTAAGTCCTAAGTCCTAAGCATTAAGTCCTAAGTCCTATGTCCTAAGCCTTAAGTCTTAAGTCCTAAGTCTTAAGTATTAAGCCTTAAGTCCTAAGTCCTATGTCCTAAGTCTTAAGCCTTAAGTCCTAAGTCCTAAGTCCTAACTCCTAAGCCCTAAGCCCTAAGTCCTAAGTCCTAAGCCTTAAGTCGTAAGTCGTAAGTCCTAAGCTAAGGCCTAAGGCCTAAGCCCTAAGCCTTAAGTCCTAAGTCCTAAGTCCTAACTCCTAAGTCTTAAGCCCTAAGCCCTAAGTCCTAAGACCTAAGTTCTAAACGTAAGTCCTAAGCCCTAAGGCCTAAGCCCTAAGCCCTAAGTCCTAAGTCCTAAGCCTTAAACCCTAAGCCCTAAGTCCTAAACCCTAAAGTCCTAAGTCCTAAACCCTAAGCCCTAAGTCCACAGCCTTAAGTCTTAAGTCCTAAGTCTTAAGTCTTAAGCCTTAAGCCTTAAGTCTTAAGTCGTAAATCCTAAGCCCTAAGGCCTAGGCCGTAAGCCTTAAGTCCTAAGTCGTAAGTCCTAACTCCTAAGCCCTAAGCCCTAAGCCCTAAATCCTAAGTCCTAAGTCATAAGCCTTAAGTCCTAAGTCGTAAGTCCTAAGTCTTAAGGCCTAAGTCCTAAGCCTTACGTCCTAAGTCCTAAGTCCTAACTCCTAAGTCCTAAACCCTAAGTCCTAAATCCTAATTCCTAATTCCTAACTCCTAAACGTAAGTCCTCAGCCTAGCCTAAGCCTAAGCCCTAAATCCTAAGCCCTAAGCCCTAAGCCCTAAGTCCTAAGTCCTAATCCACTAAGCCTTAAGTCCTAAGTGCTAAGTCCTAAGTCCTAAATCCTAAGTCCTAAGTCCTAAGCCCTAAGCCTTAAGTCCTAAGTCCTAGGTCCTAAGCCCTAAGTCCTAAGTCCTAAGTCCTAAGCCCTAAGCCCTAAGTCCTTAAGCCTCAAGATCTAAGTCCTAAGTCCTAAGTCTTAAGTCCTAAGTCCCAAGCCCTAAGCCCTAAGCCCTAAGCTTTAAGTCCTAACCCTTAAGTCCTAAGTCCTAACTCCTAAGCCCTAAGCCCTAAGTCCTAAATCCTAAATCCTAAGCCTTAAGTCGTAAATCGTAAGTCCTAATTCCTAAGTCCTAAGCCCTAAGTCCTATGTCCTAAGCCCTAAGGCCTAAGCCCTAAGCCCTAAGTCCTAAGCCCTAAACCTAAGTCCTAAGCCTAAGCCCTAAGCCCTAAGCCTAAACCCTAAGCCCTAAGTCCTAAGTCCTAAGCCTTAAGTCCTAAGTCCTAAGTCCTAAGCCTTAAGTCCTAAGTCCTAAATCCTAAGCCTTAAGTCCTAAGTCCTAAGCCCTAAATCCTAAATCCTAAGCCTTAAGTCCTAAGTCCTCAGTCCTAAACCCTGTCCTAAGTCCTAAGCCCTAAGCCTTAAGTCCTAAGTCCTAAATCCTAAGCCCTAAGCCCTAAGTCCTAAGCCTTAAGTCCTAAGTCCTAAGTCCTAAGCCGTAAGTCCTAAGTCCTAAGACCTAAGCCTTAAGCCTTAAGTTCTAAGCCTTAAGCCCTAAGTCCTTAGCCTTGTCTTGAGCCTTAAATTCTAAGCCTTAAGTCCTAAGTCCTCAGTCCTAAGCCTTAAGTCCTAAGTCCTACTAAATCCTAAGCCATCATTAAGCCTCTAAGCCCTTAAATCCTAAGTCCTAAGTCATAACTCCTAAGCCCTAAGCCCTAAGTCCTAAATCCTAAGCCTTAAATCCTAAATCATAAGTCCTAAGTCCTAAGGCCTAAATCCTAAGCCTTAAGTCCTAAGTCCTAAGTCCTAACTCCTAAATCCTAAGTCCTAAACGTAAGTCCTAAGCCTAAAGCCTAAGCCCTAAACCCTAATCCTTAGTCCTAAATCCTAAGCCCTAATCCCTAAGTCCTAAGCCTTAAGCCCTAAGTCCTAAGCCCTAAGCCTTAAGTCCTAAGTCCTAAGTCCTAAGCCCTAAGTCCTAAGTCCTAAGCCCTAAGCCCTAAGCCCTAAGCCTTAAGTCCTAAGCTCTAAGTCCTAAGCCCAAAGCCCCAAGCCTTAAGTCCTAAGCCTTAAGTCCTAAGTCATAAATCCTAAATCCTAAGCTCTAAGCCCTAAGCCCCAAGCCCCAAGCCCTAAGCCTTAAGTCCTAAGTCCTAAACCATAAGCCCTAAATCCAAAGCCCTAAGCCCTAAGCCCTAAGCCCTAAGCCTTAAGTCCTAAGCTCTAAGTCCTAAGCCCAAAGCCCTAAGCCCTAAGCCTTAAGTCCTAAGCCTTAAGTCCTAAGTCCTAAGCCCTAAGTCCTAAGCCCTAAGCCCTAAGCCATAAGCCTTAAGTCTTACGCCTTAAGTCCTAAGTCCTAAGTCCTAAGCTCTAAACCTTAAGTCCTAAGTCCTAAGCCTTAAGCCCTAAGTCCTAAGCCCTAAGCCTTAAGTCCTAAGTTCTAAGTCCTAAGTCCTAAGTCCTAAGCCGTAAGTCCTAAGTCCTAAGACCTAAGTCTTATGCCTTAAATCCTAAGCCTTAAGCCTTAAGTCCTAAATCCTAAACCTTAAGTCCTAAATCCTAAATCCTAAGTCCTAAACCTTAAGTCCTAAGCCTTAAATCCTAAGTCCTAAGTCCTAAGTCCTAATTATTAAGTCCTAAGCCCTAAGCCAATTTCTCTGTTACAAAGGGCATGAGCATAAGTAAGAATCATGGTGAAAATAGCTTGCCCTTGCTTTCTTTTAAAAGATACTCAAAAACTTATTCCCTAATGCATTGTTACTCATAAACAAAAAGATTTCCAATATCTATGGTTGTGCCTTGAACTGAGTCAAAATTTTAATACTATTTTACAAAGGGCATGAGCCTAAGTAAGAATCATGGTGAAAATAGAATGCCCTTGCTTTCTTTTAAAAGATACTCAAAAACTTTTTCCCTAATGCATTGATACTCATAGACAAAAAGATTTCCAATATCTACGGTTGTGCTTTTAAATGAGTTAAAGTTTTATTATTCTTTTACTAAGGGCATGAGCCTAAGTAAGAATCATGGATTAAGTAGCTTGCCCTTGCTTTCTTTTAAAAGATGCTCAAAAACGTTTCCCTAATGCATTGATACTCATAGACAAAAAAAATTTCCAATATCTACAGTTGTGCTTGGAACTGAGTCAAAGTTTTATTATTCTTTTACTAAGGCGTGAGCCTAAGAATCATGGTGAAAATAGCTTGCCCTTGCTTTCATTTAAAGGATACTCAAAAACTTTTTTCCCTAATGCACTGACTCATAGACAAAAATTATTTCCAATATCTACAGTTTTGCTTTGAAATAAGTCAAAATTTTAATATTCTTTTACTAAGGGCATGAGCCTAAGTAAGAATCATGGTGAAAATCACTTGCCCTTGCTTTCTTTTAAAAGATACTCAAAAACTTTTTCTCTAATGCACTGACTCTCGTAGACAATAATATTTCCAATATCTACAGTTTTGCTTTGAACTGAGTCAAATTTTTAATATTCTTTTACTAAGGGCATGAGCCTAAGTAAGAATCATGGTGAAAATCACTTGCCCTTGCTTTCTTTTAAAAGATACTCAAAAACGTTTTCTCTAATGCACTGACACTCATAGACATAAAGATTTCCAATATCTATGGTTGTGCCTGGAACTGAGACAAAGTTTAAATACTGTGTTACAAAGGACATGAGCCTAAGTAAGAATCATGGTGAAAATCACTTGCCCTTGCTTTCTTTTAAAAGATACCCAAAAACTTTTTCCCCTAATGCATTGATACTCATAGACAAAAATATTTCCAATAGCTACAGTTGTGCTTGGAACTGAGTCAAAGTTTTAATAATATGTTACTAAGGGCATGAGCCTAAGTAAGAATCATGGTCAAAATCGCTTGCCCTTGCTTTCATTTAAAAGATACTCAAAAACGTTTTTCCTAATGCATTGATACTCATAGACAATAAGATTTCCAATATCTACAGTTGTGCTTGGAACTGAATCAAAGTTTTAGGCTGCGTTCACACATTTGCGTATTTTGCTGCGCTTTTTTGCGCGCGCTTTTTGCCCCGTTTTTCGGCCGCGCAAAAAAGCGCAGCAAAATACGCAGGGGCTTTCACACACTGCGCTTTCTTCCCCCAGAAAGCGCAGTGATGTCACAGAGGGGAGGAAGAATCCTGCTTCCTCCTCCCCTCTGACATGTGTGACCGCCCCATTAGATTCCACAGTGTGTTAATACACACTGTGAAATCTACATTAAACAAAAGCAAGTTAATGAAAAATAAAAAAGAATCAATACTTCACCTCTCCGACGTCTTCTCCCGGTGTGCGATCTCCGATTCCAAGTCAGATCTCTTCTGACAGGACCTGTGATGACGTCAGAGGGGGGCGTTACCAGGGCGGTCACATCGCTGATTGGCTGCTCGCGGTCACATGACCGCGAGTGCCCGGGAACACCCCCCCTCTGACATCACCACAGGTCTTGTCAGAATAGATCTGACTTAGAACCGGGAATCGCACAGCGGGAGAAGGCACCGGACAGCAGCAGAAGGCGTCGGAAGGTAAGTATTGATTCTTTTTATTTTTCACACACTTGCTTTTGTTTAATTTAGATTTCACAGTGTGTATTAACACACTGTGGAATCTAATGGGCGGCCACAGCTGTCACAGAGGGGAGGAGGAAGCAGGATTCTTCCTCCCCTCTGGGAGAATACGCAGTAGTAGCTGCGTAAACAATTGACATATCAATTGTTTACGGAGCTGCGTTTTCTCCCGGAAAACGCATTGCGTATTTTTATGCAATGTCTGCACTGCAAAGTGAATTTCCCATTCACTTTGCAGGCAGACAAAAGGCACATTGCGTATTTTGAAAAGCGCGCGTAAAAAAACGCGGCAAAATACGCAATGTGTGAACGCAGCCATAATATTCTTTTACTAAGGGCATGAGTCTAAGAATCATGGTGAAAATAGCTTGCCCTTGCTTTCTTTTAAAAGATACTCAAAAACTTTTTCCCTAATGCACTGACTCATAGACAAAAACATTTCATATATCTATGGCTGTGCTTGGAACTGACTCAAAGTTTAATACGTTTACTAAGGGCATGAGCCTAAGTAAGAATCATGGTGAAAATCGCTTGTTCTTGCTTTCTTTTAAAATATACTCAAAAACTTCTTACCTAATGCATTGACTCATTTACAAAAAATATTTCCAATATCTACAGTTGTGCTTTGAAGTGAGTCAAAGTTTTAATACTCTGTTACTAAAGGCGTGAGCCTAAGTAAGAATCATGGTAAAAATCGCTTGCCCTTGCTTTCTTTTAAAAGATACTCAAAAACTTTTTCCCTAATGCATTGATACTTATAGACAAAAAGATTTCCAATATCTACAGTTGTGCTTGGAACTGAATCAAAGTTTTACTATTCTTTTACTAAGGGCATGAGCCTAAGTAAGAAACATGGTGAAAATAGCATGCCCTTGCTTTCTTTTAAAAGATACTCAAAAATGTTTTCCCTAATGCATTGATACTCTTAGACAAAAAGTACATGTATAGCAGCACTATAGTATATGGCTGGACATTACAGAAAATGTATAGCAGTGGTATAATATATGGCGGTACATTACAGCACATGTATAGCAGCACTATAGTATATGGCGGTACATTACAGTACATGTATAGCAGTCTTATCGTATATGCTGGTACATTACAGCACATGTATAGCAGCACTATAGTATATGGCAGTACATTACAGCACATGTATAGCAGCGCTATGGTATATGGCGATACTCTGCTCCCCGCGGCCCTCCTGATCCTCCTGGCTTCTCCACAGTAAAAGTAAAAATAAAAAAATCCTCAGTGAGGATACTCACCTGTCCGCCGGCTCGCTCCACCTCCGTCTTCTAGGTCATACAGGCCTTTAGGACCTGTCGTTGCCTGGGAAACCGATCAGCTTATTGGTCACATGACCGCTAACTGCCGGGGCGGCAGGATGGAGCAGGGCGGCAGGATTGAGCAGGGGGGCAGGATGGTGATGGGGGGGGCAGGATGGAGGGAGCCGGGCAGCATGGAGGGAGCCGGGCAGCATTGAGCGAGCCGGGCAGCATGGAGCAAGCCGGGCAGCATGGAGCGAGCGGGACAGGATGGAGTGAGCGGGGCAGGATGAAGCCGGGGGGGAGGGCAGAATGGAGTCGGGGGGCAGGATGGAGCCGGGAAGGGGCAGGATGGAGCTGGGGTGGGGAAGCAGGATGGAGGTGGGGGGAGGATGGAGGTGGGCAGCAGGATGGATGTGGGGGAGCAGGATGGATGTGAAGGAGCAGGATGGAGCCAGGGAGCAGGGTGGAGGTGGGGGGGGAGCAGGATGGAGCTGGGGAGGGCAGTATGGAGCGATCAGGGCAGGATGGAGACCGGTGGGGGGGGCAGGATGGAGGCAGTGGGGCAGGATGGAGCCGGGGGGCAGGATGGAGCCGGGGGGAAGGGCAGGATGGAGCTGGGGGGAAGGGCAGGATGGAGCTGGGGGGAAGGGCAGGATGGAGCCGGGGGGGGCAGGATAGAGCGATCAGGGCAGAATGGAGCCGAGTGGGGGCAAGATGGAGCCGGCGGGGCAGGATGGAGCCGGGGGGGCAGGATGGAGCTGGCGTGGCAAGATGGAGCCGGCGGGGGAACAGGATGGAGACGGTGGGGGGGCAGGATGGAGACGGCGAGGGGGTAGGATGGAGACGCGGGGGAGCAGAATGGACCCAGCGGGGGGCGGAATGGAGCCGGGGGGCAGGATGGAGCGATCAGGGCAGGATGGACCCGGGGGGGGCAGGATGGAGCAACCAGGGCAAGATGGAGCCGGGGGGGGGCAGGATGGAGCAAGCGGGGGGGCAGGATGGAGGCATGGGCGGGGGGGGCAGGATGGAGCCGGCGGGGCAGGATGGAGCTGACGGAGGGGGGGCAGGATGGACCCGGCGGAGGGGGGGCAGGATGGAGCCGGCGGGGGAAGGCAGGATGGAATCGGCGGGGGGTGGGGGGGGGCGAGGCAGCATGAAGCCGGCGAGGCAGGATGGAGCAATTGAGGCAGAGTGTAGCCGGGGGGGCAAGATGGAGCCGGGGGAGGGGGGGACTGGATGGAGCCGTGGGAGAGGGGGGCAGGGTGAAGCCGGGGGAGATGGGGTGGTAGGATGGAGCCTGGTGATGGAGCCAGGGGGGAACCAGGATGGAGTCGGGAAGGGGCAGGATGGAGCCGGAGGGGCAGGATGGAGGCAGGGTGGCAGGATGGAGCGAGCGGAGCCAGGGGGCAGGATGGAGCGATCGGGGCACAGCTGTAGCAGTGTTCTGCTAGGACCTTGCATGATGTCAGAATGACATCGGCGTTCGGCGCTGTGATTGGCCCGCTGGCAATCATGTTATATGTGACGCGCATATCACATGACCACGAGTGGGCCAATCACAGTGCCGAACGCCGATGTCATTCTGACATCATGCAAGGTCATAGCAGGACAGGGCCTGCTACTGCTACCGGTCACCGATCACTCGGCGGAGAGGTAAGTATAAGAATCTTTATTCTTTTTAATACATTTGTGTTTATTTTATATTTGATTTCGCAGTGCATAATGTACTGCAAAATCAAATCACTAAGGTGCAGGGGGGCCGCAGGGAGCGGGAGCGCGGGTAGGACAGAGGAGCGGGGTATGGAGCACGGGCAGGACAGGAGGAGCGGGGAGGGGAAGTGCGGACAGGGCAGAGGAGCAGGGTATGGAGCGCGGGCAGGACAGGAGGAGCAGGGGGGGAAGCGCGGGCAGGGCAGAGGAGCGGGTTATGGAGCTCGGGCAGGACAGGAGGAGCGGGAGGGAGAGCGCGGGCAGGGCAAAGGAGCGGAGTATGGAGCGCGGGCAGAACAGGAGGAGCGGGAGGGAGAGCGCGGGCAGGGCAGAGGAGAGGGGTATGGAGTGCGGGCAGGCCACCGTCGGCTGGACCCGAGTATCCCGGCGACAGGGACGCCGGGCTGCAAATTGGTGCGGAATTTGAACTTTGAATTCGTGCGCCAATTTGCATAGTCTGCGCTCATTGGCGCCGGCCTTGGCGGGCACCAGTGAGCGGCCTCTGTCTGGCGCGCGATTTCTATGACCGACAGACGCCTTAGACAATTATATAGTAGATAGCTGTTGAGAAAAAAAAGGATTGCACTCGGACATCACACGGATCAAAAAAAGGATGTCACTCATCCAACTCTCCTGGATGAGAAATGGCCTGATCTTTTTCACACCAGTGTGTTTCTATCCGAATAGGTGATGTCGGCGCGGGAGATTTAAACAGCTGTCACATGAGCTGTGTTTAAATAGCCTGTGCCGACATCAGCTATTCGGTGTCAGCGCGGGAGATTTAAACATAGCTTGTCTAACAGCTAATTAAATCTCCTGCACGGACATCATCTATTCGGTGTCGGCGTGGGAGATATAAACAGCTGTCAGATCAGCTCTGTTTAAATCTCCCGCACTGACACCGCCGGGAGATGAGAGGCTGCTGCCCCCGGTAGATGAAAGTCACCCACCGCCGGGAGATGAGCAGCTGCCATCGCCGGGAGATGAGCGGCGGCAACCGCTAATCTCCCGGCGGTGGACGCTGCTCAATCTCCCTGTGGTGTCGGCGCAACAACTTAAGTAGCACGCACTGACATTACAGGGACTGGAATGAGTATTGTCTAAATGACAATGCGTATTCCAGTTCCTAATACTCAGCATTGTTCACAGTAGTGACCTGGGAGTCAAAAATGCTTAAGAGGGTCTTCCCCATGCTGTTCCCATGTCATTTGAGCACTGTTCTTATACATTTGTGACATTTTAAGGGTTTATCCAGGCTTCCAGGGCTGCCGCTGGAAAAATGCTCGGGTTTCCCATAGGTTAGCATTGGGCTTGATGCTCGGGTTGAGCACCCGAGCATCTTAATATGCTCGACCCGAGCATCAAGCACCATAGCATTTTACTGCTCGCTCATCACTAGTGACCAGCAAAGGGTAGAACTGTACTGTAAGGTGGAGAAAATCCTTATCCATGTACGATACAGATTTTGTGCCATAATGATGTGTGACGAGCAGAAGGCGACACTGTACTGTAGGGCTGAGTACATCTTTATCCATGGAAGATACAGCACATGTGCCAGAATGATGTGTAACCAGCAGAGGACAGCAGTGTACTGTAAAAGTGAGAAGTGAGAACATCCTTAAACATGGAAGATATAGCACATATGCCACAAGATGTGTGACCAGCAGAGGACAGCAGTATACTGTAAGAGTGAGAACATCCTTATACATGGAGGATATGTGGTTCCCCTATGGGAAGGCGCCACAGGGAGGTACTGCACCCCAAACAGAAGGTGTAGTGCCTCTGTAGCCATGGATAAGGGGTTTCATGCAGAGTCTGCCCTAAGCACCCATACACTAGCCCACCTTGGCATAGGGACCGTATATTCAGTAGGTTCAGGGGGTGGAGCCTAGAGTAGAGCTGGAGACTTGAGTGACAGTTAAGTTAGTTCTAGTCAGACGGTGATGGGAAGGCAGCCAGAGAGGACGTGCCTGACAGCGTTCATGACAGGAGGACACCTCCTTGGAGAGGGGTGACCCAAAAACGGAGGGGACAATCCAGGACCAGTTGGAGCCAGCTGGGGAGTCTGGGGTCGACACCGGCATACCGGATCTGAGGCTATGAACCGACAGGCTGTGGGACTGACAGAAGGGAGCCATAGCGCCACAGACTGTACCTCTTCTTCAGTTCCAAAAAGGTCCAGGACACATTATGGAAATGACCGAATTCCGGTGGCGGGAGGCTTATGTGCTTTCACTCTTGTCCGTACCGGTAAGGAACCGACTGTACCTAACAGTAGCAGACCAGGGGACTAGCGAAGGAGCTCTTCAGAGTGGTGAATGAGAGTAAAGAGGAACACAGACCCCGAAAGTTGTGAGAGGGTACCACCAACAGACACTGATAACTTACCTCAAATCTGTGGCTTCGTCCCCGGTAACCCAGACCGTACGGTGTACCTGTTTTTCATCTGGAGACAGTAAAGAGCTTCTTGAGCTGATCTGGTATCTGTCCTCATTTGTTCTGCTGCACGGAGGGCTCCTATAGCATCAAAAGGGTGAGGACTACTACTCCCCTCATATACCCCAGCTGCCCTGAGGTAAAGCTCCACCTGTGGGGAGCTGTACTTCTCTGAGCTGCACCTCCATCACCTCAGCGGCCGGCCGCAGCGCTGGTATCCACGTTACCAGGTACCACAGGTGGCGTCACGTTACCAATCCCCCAACCATCATCCCCGCCCGGGCACGGAACCGGGAACCGACCAGCCGTGATCTAGGGACTAGGGTCCTAGTTACCCGCTGTGTATCTTGGATACCAGCCGGTGAGCGGAGAAAGCTGGTAACCAAGGTATACATCGGGTATCTAGGCAGCGCGTGCTGCCTAGATACCCACAATTTACCATGGATACCAGCCTGCTCCCGCTTACCGCAGCTTGGCAGCGGGAGCAAGACATTGTAGAAACGATATTTAAATAATTTCCACGATGTCGCTGGTCCACTGATCGCTGGTGAGTCTGCCAGTGTGACATCTCACCAGCGATCAGCGCGCGCTGCCTAGATACCCGCGGTTTACCATGGATACCAGCTCCCAGCGCTTGCTGAGAGGCACTGGGATCTGGCTGATCCTGCGTCTCCCCGGTGTCACACGCAGCGATGCTGTGTGTCCACCGGGCAACCATCGCCAGGTTTTCGGTCCTGTCCGAAAACCTGGCGACCATCAACCAGTGATTTGTCGCTGGTTGATATACCAGGTCACACCCATCAATATCGCTGCAACGTCACGTGCAGCAGCGACATTGACAGCGATATTGACGCATGTGACGGCCCTTTAAGAGTGAGAACATTCTTATCCATGGGAGATATAGCACATCTGCAATAAAGATGTGTAACCAGCAGAGGACAGGAGTGTATTGTAAGTCTGAGAACATCCTTACACCTGGAGGATACAGCTCTTGTGCCACAATGATGTGTAACCCGCAGATGGCAGCAGTGCACCATAAGGCTAAGAACCTCCTCATACAAGGAGACTACAGCTAATGTGCCATAATTACGTTTGACCAGAAGACAACAACAGTGTACTGTTAAGCCGAGCACATTCTTCTACATGGAGGATACAGCACATGTAACTTAGGCGGCCGTCACACGCTACAATATCGTGAGCGATATCGTTAGCGATCACGTGCACGCGCGATCGCTAATGATATCGCTCACATCGCTGGTGAGCTGTCACACAGACAGACTCACCAGCGATGTTGAGCAGCGAGATCGCTGGTAACTAAGGTACACATCGGGTTACTAGGCGCCGCGCGGCGCTTAGTAACCCGACGTTTACCATAGATACCATCTCCCAGCATAGGCTCTGGCGCTGGGAGATCGTTCATCGTGGTGTCACACACCACGATGAAGCAAATTGAACAAGCGATGATCGCTAGATATGATCTCCGGCTCTCATATCTGCGATCTAGCGATCAAGCGATTTTACATTGTAAAATCGCTTGATCGCACGTAACGATGCACAAACGATATCGCTTAAGCGATATAAAAAGCAGATCGCTTAAACGATATCGTTCAAGATATTGCACCGTGTGACGGCCGCCTTAATGATATGTGAACAGCAGGGGACAACAATGTACTGTAAATCTGATTACATCATTATACATAGACGAGACAGCACATGTGCCATAATGATGTGTGACCAGCAGAAAGGAGCAGTATATTGTAATGCTAAGAAAAACCCTTATACATGGATGATACAGCTCTTGTGCCACAATGATGTGTGACCAGCAGAGGACTGCAGTGTACCTTAAGGCTAAATACGTCCTTATATATGTAGGATACAGCACATGTGCCACAATGATGTGTGACTAGCAGAGGGCAGCAGTGTACTTACTGTAAGGCTAAGTACATCCTTATCCAAGGAGGATACAGCTCTTTGCCACAATGATGTGACAAAAATTGGGCAGCTGTGTACCGTAAGGCTATGTACCTCCTTACATGGAGGATACAGCACATGTGCCATAATGACGTGTGCTCAGTAGGGATGAGCGAGCATGCTCGCCGGTACTTGGTGCTCGCCCGATCATCTCAGTACTCAGGATGCTCGGAGCACACCGAGTACCGGCGAGATGCTCAGGTTCATGCTTGGGTCCCCCCTCCCTGCATGTGGGCGCTCTTTACAGAGCCAGCCCACATGCAGGGATTGACTGCCACACACTGTAAAGCCACAGCCATGTTGGTTGTGGCATTACAGTGATTGCCTGGCCACACAGCGTGATCAGGTCTATATCAGACCTGACTGCGCTGTGCTCGTACCGGCAGCTGGCGATTTAAACCAACAGCTGATCTGACAGCTGTTTAAATCTCCCACGCCGACACCGAACAGCTGAAGTTGGCGCGGGCTATTTAAACACAGCTAATCTGACAGCAAACCGATCAGATGATATTGGATTCGGATTGGATGTCGCGGGACCCTACATCCTGGACTACGTCAGAGGGGGCTCTTTAATAAAGATGAAGTCTAATTGTATTTGTGTTTTATTTCTAATAAAAAAAATTTCTCTGTGTTGTTATTATGTTAACAGGCTACGTTGGAAGGTTTTTTGAGTAATAAAGATGGAGTCTCTAAATGTCTTCTGTTTTATTTCTAATAAAATATTTTTTCTTTGTTTTGTGTTTTACCATTTACTAGAAATTCATGGTGGCTAATATTGGTGTGATACCATGATATTCAGGCTTAAGGCCAGCTGATAATACAAAGCTGGCCCTAACCCCATTATTACCCAGCAAGCCACCCAACACCAGGGCCGCTGGAAGAGCTGGATACACTGCCAGATTTTCAGGGGCAGCCGTGGACTGCAATTTGCAGTGGTGATGCCCAGAAAACTTGAGCCACCCTGCGCTGCAGATTACGGCCCCCAGCTGCCTAGTTGTACCTGGCTGGACACAAAAATAGGACGAAGCCCACGTCAATTTTTTTTTATTATTTCATGAAATTTATGAAATAATTTTAAAAAAGGCTTACCCGAATTGCTGGGGCATCGTAACTGTGGGTAACTCAGGTCACCTGAGGACAGCTCAGGTGGCATGACCTCAGCTGTCCTCAGGTCACCTGAGTTGCCCCCCTTCTGATGCCACAGCTCTCCGGGCTCTCCTTCAGGGACCAAGGGGATAGATGCTTTTTTAGTCCCCTTGGTCTCTGATGAAGAAGAGCTGAGACTGTTCAGCACAGAGATGAGGGTCGAGGGGTTAATAAAGATGCAGTCCCTAAATGTATTTGTGATTTTTTTAATTATCTATTAAAAAAAAATTGATGTTGGCTTCACCATATTTTTGTATGCCAGCCAGGAACAGCAGTCAGGTATGGGCTGCCCCTAACCCCCAGCTGCCTTATTGTACCCAGCTGGAAACCAAAAATATAGGGAAGCCCTTTTTTAAATTATTTCCTGAATTTCATGAAATGATTTAAAAAAAAAAAAAAAATACTTGGGGCTTTGCCCTATTTTTGTGTCCAGCCAGGTTCAGCTAGGCAGCTGGGGGCTGGAATCCGCAGGGTGGCTCAAGCTTTCTGGCTCCCTACAGCTGCAAATTGCAGTCTGCAGCCGCCTCATAGAAGCGCCATTTTCTGTCGCTGTATCCAGCTCTTCCAGGGCCCTGGTGTCGGGTGGCTCACTGGGTAATAATGGGGTTAGGGCCAGCAGTGTATTATCAGCTGGCCCTAAGCCCAAAATTCATGGGGTCACGCAAATATTAGACATGACTACCATGAATTTCTAGTAAATGGTAAAATCAATCACAACACATAGAAGAAAATATTTTATTAGAAATAAAACAGTAGACATTTAGAGACTCCATCTTTATTACCACAAAAACCTTCCGACGTAGTCCATAGGCAGGTGAGCAACTCTTCTGCTCTGCTACATCTGTACGAGGAGACAGACAGGTCTGCTCGCATAGACGAGCAGGCAGAGGCTCAGCTGACAGCTGTCAGAGAGTTCACCCGAGTGTACAGCTGAGACCGGTCAGCTGTGTCCCTAGGTAACCACCAATGACGTCACCGCTCTCACTGACGAAAAGTCAGCGCTTATCGGCAGTGAGAGCAGTGACGACAGTGGAGGTTACCCGGGGACACAGCTGACATCACCGCTTTCACTTCTGATAAGTGCTGACTTTTCGGCAGTGAGAGCGGTGACGTCAGTAGTGGTTACCTGGGGGCACAACTGACGTTACCACTCTCACTGCCGATAAGTGCTCACTTTTTGGCAGTGACAGCGGTGACGTCAGTGTAGGTTATCTGGGCACACAGCTGACTGACCTCAACTGTGCAATCGGGTGAACTCTCTGACAGCTGTCAGATGCGTCTATGCCTGCTTGTCTGTGCCAGGAGACAGACAGGTCTGCAGAGCTGAAGAGATGCTGGCTTGCCTGTGGACTACGTCAGGTTTTTTGGGTAATAAAGATGGAGTCTCTAAATGTCTTCTGTTTTATTTTTAATAAAATATTTTTTCTTTGTGTTGTTTTATTTTACCATATACTAGAAATTCATGGTGGTCAAGTCTAATATTGACGTGACCCTATCAATTTAGGGCTTAGGGCCAGCTGATAATAGAAAGCTGGCCCTAACCCCATCGGCTCCAGGGCTGGTGGAAGAGTTGGATACAGCGCCAGAAGATGGTGTTTCCATGAATGTGCCTTCTTTTGGTGCGGCTGTGGACTGCAATTCGCAGCGGGGGACCCAAAAAGCTTGGGCCACTCTGCGCTGCGGATTCCAGCCCCCAGCTGCCTTGTTATACATGGCTGAATACAAAAATAGAGCGAAGCACCACATATTTTTTTTTTAATTATTTTATGAAATTCGTGAAATAATTTAAAAAAAGGGCTTTCCTATATTTTTTGTTGTCAACCGGGTACAACTAGGCAGCTGAGAATTGATACTGCTGTACCTGGCTGGCATACAAAAATATGTCGAAGCCCACATCAATTTTTTTTTAAATCATTAAAAAATATGTATATAAATAAAATCCCAAGCACATAACCCTAACCCAAGGGTTTGGGCTTAAAAAAAAATGTGTGGACTCCAGCTGCATTATCTATTGCCAGCCAAGGGTAACCCAAACAGATACTGGCTGCTAACCCCTTGCCACTAGTTGTTACCTTCACTGGAAATGGAAAATCCAGGGAAGCCCTTTTTTTTTAAAGTGTTTTTACAAAAAGCTAAAAAAAAAGGATGTGGGCACCACCATATTTTTGTATGCCAGCCAGGTACAGCTGGCAGGCTGCCCCAACCCCCAGCTGTATAGTTGTACCCAGCTGGGAGCCAAAAATATAGGGAAGCCCTTTTTTTTAATTATTTCATGAATTTCATGAAATAATTAAAAAAAAAATATGTGGGGATTCGCTTTATTTTTGTGTCCACACAGGTACAACTAGGCAGCTGGGGGCTGGGATCCGCAGCACAGGGTAGCCCAAGCTTTCTGCTCCCCCCCCCCTCGCTGCAAATTGCAGTCCGCAGTCGCCCCAGGAGTTGGAGCATTCATAGGATTGCCATCTTCTGCTGCTGTATCCAGCTCTTCCAGGGCCCTAGTGCTGGGTGGCTCACTGAGTAATAATGGGGTTAGGGCCAGCTGTGTACTATTAGCTGGACTAAGCCCGAAACTCATGGGGTCACGCTAATATTAGACATGGTCACCATGAATTTCTAGTAATCAGATAAAAAAACACAACACAGAGAAAATATATTTATTAGAAACAAAATACAAACACAATTAGTGACTCCATCTTTATAAAATAACCCCTCTCCGACGTAGTCCAGGCTCAAGGGTCCTGCGACATCCAATCCGGATCCAATATCAACTGACCGGTTTGCAGGTCGGTAAACCGATCAGATGATCAATATCAGGTTCAAGGACCTGAATCAGCTGTCAGACCAGCTGTGTTTAAATCTCCCGTGTTGACACCGAACAGCTGATGTTGGCATGGGCTATTTAAACACAGCTGATCTGAAGCTGTTTAAATCTCCCGCGCCGACACCGACTAGGTGATGTCGACGTGGGAGATTTAAACAGATCAGCTGTGTTTAAACAGCCCGCTGTGACATCAGCTGTTGGGTGTCGGCGCAAGAGATTTAAACACAGCTGGTCTGACAGCTCTTTAAATCTCCCGTGCCGACATAACCTATTTGGTGTCGGTGTGGAAGTTTTAAACAGCTGTCAGGTCAGCTGTGTTTAAATCTCCCGCGCCGAAACCGCCGGGAGATGAGCGGCTGCCGCTGTTGGGAGTTCAGCGGTGCCCGCTGCTTGGTGATGAGCGGCGTCCGCCATCAGGAGATCAGCAGTAGGTGCCGCTGTTCTCTCGGCGATGCCAGCTGCTCAACTCTTGGCGGCGGCAGCCTCTCATCTCTCGGCGGCGTGCGCCACTCATCTCCCAGCGGTGTCGGCGCAGGAGATTTAAACAGCTGTCAGATCAGCTGTGTTTAAATTGTTCGCGCCGACATTACAGAGGCTGGAATCAGTATTGTCTGAACGACAATGCATATCCCAGCTCCTAATACTCAGACAGCATTGTTCACAGCAGCGGCCTGGGAGTCAGAAATGCTTAAAGGGGTTTTTCCCATGCTGCTCCCATGTCAGTTGAGCACTGTTCTTATACATTTGTGACATTTTTAGGGTTTATCCAGGCTGCTGGGGGTGCCGCCGTAAAAATGCTCGGGTTTCCCATAGGATAACATTGGGCTCAGTGCTCGGGACAAGCACCCGAGCATCTCGATGTGCTCGACCCGAACATCGAGCACCCCGAGCATTTTACTGCTCGCTCATCACTAGTCACAACGGTCTCTAGTGCCTTAGAGATTTGTGACAACTTTTGGACTCGAGTCTCATTTGCTTGGAGAGACTCTTTATATTAATGTATTTTCCCTTTCTTTGGCACTTCTAGGTTTTCATGTCAGTTTTGCTGCTAACAGCTTCTTCTCATGTGCGTTTGGCTAGTGACAACACTCATCATTTGTTAATAGCCCTATGTACGAAAAGGGGGCACCGGTTATAGAGAATTTACATTCCCTTACTTGCTGCTGAGGAAGAAGTTTGTGCTTTAGCTGGAGCTCTTGCTGTACTGTAGTTCATCTGTTGGAAGTGTTGCATGTTGCAGTCCTGGTGTCTGACTGTAGCCGTGAAGATTGGTGTAAATTCTTTTTGTTATCCCCGTTTGTCTTATTTTCCTGGTGTTTTATTAGTGTAGTGGTGGGACAAATGATAGTAGGGATAAGGAAGGATAAGTTAAGGGCTAGCGAGGGACTAGGTATCCTGATCATCAATTGGGTGAAATAACCCATATTGGGATGACAGGGAGCTTAGGGTTCAGTCTCAGTTGAGTGTAGTAGGTGTCCTATTCCCCGCTCCCTACCATCAGGGCCCACCATTGTAATTGAGTCCCCAGTGTTTCCTTGTGTGTGTTTGCACTTTTGGGGGTTCCCTAGTGTCTATAGTTACCCTGGTAGTCACAGTGCGACAGCAAGTTACAGATCCATCATGCTCCTTAAAAGGAATCTGTCAGGTCAAAAATCCATATGTAACTGATATAATTTTCTTATTCCTCACTCTAAACTCTCTCTCTCTCTCTCCATGTATTTCTATTAGTCATGCTTCCTTCCTATCCTGTGTAAACTTCAAAATGAAAGATTCATTCCATCTGTCAATCACAGTGAGGTCTCTGCTGCTCACTCCCCAAGGAATGAATATTCATGCATCACTGTCCTGCCCTCCTCTGGTCTGTTATGTAACTCATTGCATACAGAGGAGAAAGGCGGGAGAGGAGGTGTATGCTCTTAGCAGATTTGATCTTAGCAGATGCACATTTGACATCTTCATTGTGTGTATCTGAGACATATGTTTAGTGTGTGCTCTGAGACATTTCTTTGTGTTTATATGAACATTTGATCATTTGCTCAGTAGATACACACATTACATGTATGACAGAAAACCAATGTTCATATAAACATAAATCTCTCACAGCCAGCACACAGTGTAGTGATGTTACTACAAGATCTGTAGCTCAAAACACCTCTACTGTCTCAACCCTCTCCCCAACAGCTGTAGAAGCCTGAAATTCAGTGTAACCAGCACAGAGCAAAGAAGGGAGGAACAGAATACCAGCTTGGATAAATGTGGTTATTTAAATAACACTTACAGACTGTGACTCTTCCACTGCTCAGGAGCCATGATAACTTTTACAGCTGCCTGGTGGGTGTGAAGATGCTTATAGCAACAGAAGTACAAATAGTACATTAATGATTTTTACATATTCTGAAAGGGCTGCCCGAGTACTATTCAAGAGTACTTTTAGTATCATACTTGAAAACGACTTGACAAAGTCCTTTTAATGTAGACATTAAATTATTTGCCAAGGGGACATGTCCGGCATGCAGTGCTGAGCGGTCGCAGGGAGCGAGAGCTCCCGCCAGCACACAGTGAAATCTGCCACGAGCAGTGATCCCGACTGATAACACTGATCTGTGATGGGCCCCTGGAGAGCTAAGTCCTCCCAGATCACTCCGGTGCCACCTCCAGATCAAAGGACGGTCCTGGAGGCTTTCAGGGGCCGGGAGCAGGAGGCCCTCAGTGAACCGGCGCCATTTTCCCCGGACCGCATGGAGGAGGGGACGGAGGCTCCAGGCAGTGCAGAGACTGCAGAAGATGAGGTAGGAGACACACTCTTGGGACGGCAGGAGGGGGACCCTGGCTACATCACCAGTTCTGAAGTCCTGCAGCTATCGGGCCACTTCCCACTCCACTCCATACCACCTCAGCCCAGCACTCAGGCCGGAGATCCTATGGTCGGAGTCCCGGGGCCCCCGAATGCCCTGGCAGCCACGCTGATTGAGACTGTAATGAGCCAGTGTTGGCCCACGTAGCCGGGGGAGAAGTACATAAAGGGCACCCAACCCACTACAGCAAATGAATACCACAGGGGTGAGAGATATAACAACCCCCCACAGCCCCGCAGTACGGCTTGCAAGGCACCCTACGAGATGCAGGAGAGGGACAGAGCCCTACAGGGATATTTTTCAACATGCCCCAGTGACTTGCAAGACCTGCTTGATCGTATGCCCTCCAAAGAGGACTTCAAAGCCTTAAGAAATAAAGTAAGGGCCACTTGTAGGGCTGAAATCTCTAACGTCCGAAAGGATATTCAGCACTTCTCGTGGAGAATAGATTCCCTAGAAGACGAACATGACATCACCAGGAATCACATGGGGGAATTGCAGAAGCTAGTCTATGCCCAGCAACTGTCCCTGGAGGCCATTCAGACCCACATCGAGGACCTAAATAATAGAGGCCGTCGCTGCAATATAAGAGTTCGAGGGTTCCCTGAAGCAGAGTGGCAGGAGTCCCCTAAAATTATCTTGCAAACAATCTTCAACACAGTACTGGGTGACTACCCCCTACTCATGTCAAAATGGACAGAGCACATAAGGGCCCAGGCAATTATTATTGTTAAATTGTGTTTTAAGAAAACGTGTTATAAAATTGTCATATAACAGTCATTTTTGATTATTGGCTTTAGAGTTTCTTAAATAATTGTGTAAATTTGTATATGAAAACTGGTTTTTGCCTTTTATATTGCCAAAATTGTAAGCATTTTGGTGTAATATTGAAAAGGGGCGTTTTCAGTGGAAATGACGTTCCGGATTCTAAAAATGTGATGTCAGAAATCTTTGTTATAAATTGAGAGGTCTTTGATAGGGCTGTAATAAATGCCCTGAAGAAGTGATCTGTGTTGGAGTGTGTGTTGATGATGTTCAAATAAAGTGTTTCTTCAATTCCTGTGGTCAGCGCGGAGTATATTCCCGGATAATTCCTTAAATTGGTACACTCTGTGACATAGGATTTCTTCACATTACCATATGCTTTGGACTGGGTTGCTATGACCCGTCCTTTTTTACTTTAACATCTTTTTGGCGGGAGTCCTTTTCCTCCTGCAAAGGAGGATTTTTTCTTCTTTTCGTTTTCCCCCTTGGCTTTTACCGCTCCTACAAAGTTACATAGTCGTTACATAGTCTACAGACTTGTGTATTCCAGGATATTTCCCCTCACTCCTACACCTGGAAATCTGACTGGAACCTCTTGGATTTTAGAGCCAGGGTTGTGTCCCAGACTAGACTTCCAGCCAGGATGTTACCCGGTAAAATGTTGTTTGTTTTGATTGGTTTATGTTTTACCTTTAATGTATACTCAAATGTTATCTTTTCTCCCCCTCTGAAGGCTCTCTTTTTCTTTTCTTACCCCTCTTTTCCTAATTCCCATCTTTCTCCTTCCCTACCTTCTTCCTCCTTTTTTTGGGGACCCTGTGGAATCGGGGAAGCTGGCCAAGACATCTCAAAACACCCTGAGGATGCCTCTCTGCTTGTGGGTAGATCCCTCCTTACCATCTGCCGCTGCCTTTGCTCTGACTCCCTCACAATGGTACGTGTAGTCTTTATTAATGTAAGGGGACTCAATTCCCCTCGCAAACGCAGATTGATTCTTCAGGAACTCTAGCTCTTGAAGGCAGACAAGGCCTTTATACAAGAGACACACTACGACAACAAAGGGTCCTTTTTTTTTGCAAGTGGGAGCTACCTCATCAGCTATTCTGCCTATTCCCATAACAAGAAAGGGGATGCTGCTATACTGATCTCGTCTCAATGCCCCATTCAAGTCTCCCACGACCATATCGACTCTGGGGGTAGAAATGTAGTTCTTGAGGTCTTAATGGGGGGCGAACCATTGATTTTAGCTAATGTCTATGCCCCAAACAGTGGTCAGCTGCACTTTCTCCGGAAGGTCCTGGCTCTGATCTGTGGTCTCCCTACTGCACCTGTAATACTAGGGGAAGATTTCAATGCACCTTTTTCGGAGTCCTGCGATTGTCTCTCGGTTGGAGGTCATCCCCCCTCGGATGGTTTACGGAAGCTATCCCTGGAGTTCAGGAAGTTGATCAGAGCAAAGGTTCTTTTTGATGCCTGGAGAGTTGACCATCCTGGGGAAAAGGCTTTCTCTTACTATTCCACCCCCCACCAGACCCACACACGTATAGACTATTTCTTTGTGAGTCGCCCAATCTTGCAACGAATGAAAGGCGTGGAAATGGGTACTATTACCTGGTCTGATCACTCACCTGTAATCCTTGACCTTAAAAACGCTCGTGCTCATAGAGGCCTAGGACAATGGCGCCTCAATGAATTTCTGATCAAAGACCCGCTCATCAGAATGACTTTGCAACAGCATCTGGTGGAATATTTCCAACTAAACCAAACCTCGGTAACCTCCTTATCTGTTTTATGGGAGGCTCACAAGGCCGTGATGAGGGATCATTGTATCAGAGATGGGACAATGGCTAAGAAGGACGAAAATATTCAGCGTACTCAGCTTACCTCTCAACTGACGATGTGGGAGGCCACATTATCCAACAATCCCTCTGTGCCTTCTCTGAGGAGGGTATTACAGCTATGAGAACAACTGAAGAACATGTCTATAAAGAAAGTGGAGAAACTTTTCTACTCTAAGTAACGATACTACAAAAAAGGGAATAAGTCCCATAAGTTATTGACTCACCAACTCAGAGAATGAATGTCTAGGGCCTGTCCTCAGGCTTTATGAGACGCAAAAGGCACCATTCACTACGACCCTGCTATTATTTCTGATATTTTCCTTGCCTTTTATAAACGTCTCTATAGCCTGACTCCCACGGGGAAAGGGGGCCCAACCCGGGATTGTGAGAATATTGATAGGTACCTTTCTGGCCTACAGCTTCCTATGGCCTAGGGAGGCCATAACCTCCATTGACCAACCAATTACCTGCGAGGAGCTGGGGGAGGTCTTGAAGGCGTTGCCCCAGGGTATTTTGATGGTCTTACATACCTTTATGACAAAGTATTTGCTAAAGACCTCATTCCTCACATGACCTCCCTCTTTTTCAATTCTTTTATGGATGACTCTGACATCCTTGACACCATGTCCCACTCCCATCTAATCCTCCTGCCCAAACCACCCAGGGAACCCTTGAATTGCGCCAACTACCGGCCTATTGCGCTGCTGAACTTTGACTTGAAAATTTACGCTAAAATACTAGCGATCAGACTGAGCTCATGGCTCCCTCAGATGATCCACAAAGACCAGGTGGGGTTCATTCTCTGCCCCCAAGGAGGTGAGAACAGGCGTGCTGTAGATCTGGTTGATGTGGCGAATCGGAGGGGGCATCAGATATTTGTTTTAAGCTTGGACACAGAAAAGGCTTTGACTGGCTTGACTGGTCTTTCTTGTTTGCAACATTGCAGTCCTTTGGCATCTCGGGCAGGTTCCTCAGTGCAATCAAGGCTCTCTATAAATCCCCCACGGGATCTATCAAACTCCCCTTTCTCACCTAACCTTCGTTTCCCATCTTGAACGGTATAAGACAGGGGTGCCCCTTGTCTCCTCTCCTGTTTGCCATGTGCATTGAACCACTGGCAGCAGCCATCTGCAGAGATGTAGACATCTCAGGGGTGGGGATGGGCAGCAAAGAGTTTAAAATATCTCTCTTTGCGGATGAAGTGCTCCTCACCCTCACAAATCTCCACATTTCCCTCCCTAAACTCATGTCTTCTCTAAAGATATATGGTGACCTCTCGGGCTACAAATTAAATCAAACTAAAACAGAAGCCTTGCCAATTAATATACCCTCGGATGTACTAAATTACTTAATGCTCAATTTTAAATTCCGATGGAAGCTATAGGATACCTGGGGTTTAACATTTCTCCCTCCTACAATACCCTATATAAACTTAACTTCCCTCCACTTTTCAGGGACCTGAGGGTTCTCCTACATAAATGGTCATCCCTGAACCTTTTGGGGCTGGGCAAAGTGGCATCGGTTAAGATGACGCTGATTCCCAAGTTACTATACCATTTTGAAACACTACCGGTAGCTATCCCATTAGGGGAACTCAAAGCCCTCTAGGCAGCTATAATGAGATTCATTTGGGGCAATAAAAGACATAGGATTGCCAGGGAGGTTATGACAACTCATAAACTTCAGGGTGGCCTATCAGTCCCAGACATTGTGAAATATTACTGGGTGGCGCACCTTTGTCGGATTCCATCCTGGTCGTCACACTGGGATTTTAATAAATGGACTGAGATAGAAAAGTTGTGGTTGGCTCCTGCCTACCCAAATTCCCTACTATGGTTTCCAGCCCACACTGGCCCCTTGGCTCCCCTGTTGGGCCAAATGCAATTTACAAAGGAAGTCTGGACCCACTGCCAAGAAAAATTCTCACTGGCGTCTTCACCATTACCAATGATATCCTTTATATACCACCCACTACTTTCCAGTGGGATGGAATCGACCATGGTGCGGTCATGGTTATCGGCGGGCCTTTTTAGGTTTGCGGATGTCATTGACGGGAGTACCATGAGAATTCAATCATTTGATAAATTGAAAACTATCCCTCCCTTGTCCAATAAAGAATTCTATCAATACCTGCAAATCAAAGATTTTGCAGCATCTCTTTATGGCCCTTCAGGAGTGGCGGCCCCTACGGAATTTGAAAAAATCTGCAGGACGGGCACAGACACTAGAGGTCTTATTTCAGAGATTTACCGGCTGCTTTCCTCCTCTGACGGGAGCTTGAAGGGGGGTCTCCCCTATATGAGGAAGTGGGAAGCTATGCTGGGGAGCCAGATACCTCCCCAGACGTGGCAATCTATGTGGGAAAGAGCATCCAAGACATCTATCTGTACATTATACAAAGAAAATCAATACAAATTGATGATGTTTTGGTACCATTCCCCTGTCTTCCTTCATGGATTGAACCCCCTCCTTCCGGATACGTGTTGGCGGTGTAATTCGGATGTGGGCTCACTGCTTCATATATTTTGGACATGCCCATAACTGACCTCTTTCTGAACTTCGGTGCGGAGTCTTATCCAGAGGGTTATCTATACTGATGTGGACCTGGACCCTCTGGTATATGACTCACTGTAGCCGGGGGTACACGGAGCGGGCGTTGTTTCTCCTCCAGTCACAAAACCGCGCCTGCGGTGGTGTAGGCCCGGTGGTCCAGATCAAAAGGGGAAATGGCGGAACAGTAGGGGTGATTTGTCTTCGTGACGCCACCTGCGGGTGTTCTGGTAACTTTACCAGCGCTGCGGGTTCTCCGGGGGATGTTAAGCAGCTAGATGGGAAGCTCCCCACAGGATGAGCGGGAGTCCCCGGAACCGGGAGCTGCGCAAGATGTTGTGAGGCAGCTGCAGTAAGGCTGCTGTTAGGCCCAGGAGTCAAACACAGACACGCCAAAGTCTTTTTAGTACCTTTACTGGTGGTTTTCAGGTACGCCAGACCGGGTTCGTGAAGTTTAGCAATCCTGGAGATTCACAGCAAGCAGTTTGTGTAGGCTTCCTTCTCTCTATACTTCTGGTGCTAAGGTCGGGTGGATGTGGAATCCAGCCGGACCGGGCAGTGTGTTCAATAGAACGGATTTCACCTGGTTGTCAGCACTGAGGGCACTGTAAAAGGGTGATGATAATTCTACCTTCTTACCTGGGCTCTCGTTGGTAGGTGCGACAGGTGAACAGGGGGCTAGACTCCCTGTGAAGTATGCTGGTTCTCTGCAGTGGCTATGTAGCTTCCACAGCTTCGGTTCCAGTAACCGGTTATTAATGGAGAGAGTTATGATCACTCTGGTGTCCATGAGAGGTGCTTCTCCTTTTCCTCTAACCCCAATTGCAAGGGTTTCCTCACTGGCTACCTGGCTGGTTGGGCCTAGTGTGTCCCTCATAGGATGGAGGTTTCACACAGGCTGGCAGCTCTTGTAGCGACTGCACACACTCTGAAGTTTCTCCCTCCAAGACTCTATTTATAGGGGGAACTGGCTCAAAGTGACCAGTGGAGCTCCCCCTAGAGGCTCGGGGTGAAACCAGGTGTTCTAAGTGTTGTTGTGTTGTTTGGTGTTTTGTGAGTGTTGCTTTGCTGTTACTCCATTTATGCCCTAAGGATTTCTGTGGTGCCCAGCAGGTGCCAGGGTGCCACATTCCCCCTTAGTTAAACTCAGTTCTCCCGGCTGAGCAAAAAGTTCTTTTTACAACTTAACACTAAGCATTTTATAACAGTTAATTACAGAGTCTTAAAGAAAAACACAAAAATCACTGAAAGGAAGTGAAAAATATGAAAAAGGTGAAAAGCAGTCCGTACGGCACTAGTCCATCTGCCGCAGGCTGGAAAAAGGTAAAGTTTTGGTCACACAAGTCCTGTGACAATCGTCCAAAGTTTATGAAAAGGGAAAAAGGTAAAGTCCAGGGATACACGGTAACTTTATACATTCCCTACTGGTGTCTCTGCTTGGGAGGCCGGTACTAACCTTCTATACCTTACCAGGCGCTTTCTGTCCCCAAGTTAGTATACTTTTGACAGAGCCCAGTTCCTCCACCCTTCTGTACACTACTTTTTACAGGTTTTGAAAACTGGTTACTATTTACAAACACTTACAGGTTATTGTTCCACTACATTTTAAACCCATTCTCCAAGTTTGTGTGGGGGTTGGCCTAATGTACTACGTGTGGATCTGCGTAGTGTGGGTGTTTCCAAAGCTGTTGGTGTAGTGTACGAAGTGGTTATTGGTTCTCTACTTCTGCTACGTGTAAGACCATAGTAAGTACGTAGTCTATCAACTGGACTATCCTCTGTAGGTAGTTGAGTAGGAATGGCTTCTCTTACTGTGGGACTAGCAGGTTGACCGATTACAGGAATCTCAGGTTCCAATATAACAGGCTGCAATTCTTGCACTTGAACTTGTTCTTGTTGGACTTGTTGAATTGGATTTGGTTGCTGATTTTCTACAGGCTGGTAGAAATGCATAACTGGTATGAGGAATGCTTCACCGCTTTGTGGCCAGTCAGCTGGTAGGTATCCAATGTCTGTAAGGACTAGATTTTCTTTTGTTTCTTCATCTGTAGTTACAGCAGGGTAACTGGTTGCTTGTGGGATTAACTGTGGCGGACATTTCTTCAAATGATCCCTTGAGACAGTTGCAATAGTATTCCCATTATCTTTACTGATAACACAAGTTTTTGAGTTGTCATAGTGTGACGGCATAACGGTTTAGGGTATAGATTCCCAACTGTTATCCAATTTGATGGTTTTTCGCTTTCTTTTTAGCACTACGTCTCCTGTAGCTAAAGGTTCAGCTGAGGCGTGCTTGTTGAAGTCTTTTTCTTGCTTGGTTCTACTGATTTCTAGGTTTCTTTCAACACTTTCTTGTACTTTTCTGTACTGTTCTTTGCGTTGGCTGACCCAGTCTTCATCAGAAGAGTCTTCTGTGGGTTCGATGGTTCCCATCTGCAAATCAATAGGCAATTTATCTGGTCTTGCTCTCATCAAGTAAGCAGGTGTATAGTTGGTTGAACTGACAGGTATGTGGTTGTAGATGTCCACGAGATCTGGAAGTTTCTCTGGCCATTGATTTCTCTCTTCAACTGGTAAGGTCTTGAGCATGTCAATGACTATGTGGTTCATCTTCTCACATAAACCGTTCGTCTGAGGATGATAAGGTGTTGTGCGGATCTTCTTACACCCATATAGCCCTAAGAATTCTTGGAACAGAGCTGATTCGAAGGCTGGCCCTTGGTCAGTTAAGACTTGGTCTGGATACCCATGGGGGCAACAGAAGTAACTCTGGAACGCTTTGGCTGCTACCTCTGCAGTTAAATCCTTAACTGGAACGACTACCAGGAATCTTGAATAGTGGTCAACGATGGTGAGAGCGTAAGTGTACCCGGTTCGACTTGGGGTAAGCTTTACGTGGTCGAGAGCAACTATTTCAAGAGGTTTGGTGGTAACAATTGGCTGCAACAGAGCTTTCTGAGTTAGATGGTCTTTCCTTTGAAGGTGACAAGGTCCACAATTTTTACACCATTTGTCAATTGAGCCTCGCATACCGACCCAGTAGAACCGATCCTTCAGGAGTCTCTCCAGCTTCTTCCATCCAAAGTGTCCTGCATCATCATGGTATGCTTCAAGGATCATTTGGACTTCAGTCTTGGGAACTACAATCTGCCAGATTAGTTCATGGGTTCTTGGATTGAGGTATCTTCTGCATAGTTTACCTTGGTAGACAAACAACCTCCCTTTCTCCTTCCACAGGCGTTTAGCATTTGGTGAGGCATCAGAGTCCATGTTGGCGTGTTCTTGAGTGATTAGATCCCTTACCAGGCTGACAACTGGGTCATTGGCTTGAGCCTCCTTTCAGTCATGGTGAGGTAACGGGTTCACGGTCCTCTCTAAACGTGTCTGGTTTCTCTGATGACATGTTGCTGTACCCGAACGGTGGAAAGCAGGTAGTTCAATCTCTTCCAGGTCATCTATGTCTTCTCCCTCTTCAGGAAGGTGAGGCATTCTGGACAGGGCATCAGCATTGCCGTTCTTGTGACCTGCCCGGTACTTTACAGTGAAGTCGTAGTTAGAGAGTCTTGCTACCCAACGCTGTTCTAGGGCTCCCAGCTTTGCAGTCTCTAAGTGCGTTAGAGGATTGTTGTCTGTGAAAGCTGTGAACGGGGCGGATGCCAGGTAATGCTTGAAATGCTCTGTGATCGCCCAGACCAGGGCCAGGAACTCCAGCTTAAAGGAGCTTTAGTTCTCCGGGTTCCTTTCCGTGGGACGGAGCTTTCTGCTGGCGTAGGCTATCACCTTCTCCTTGCCCTGCTGACGCTGAGATAGGACTGCTCCTAAACCTTCATTGCTTGCATCGGTGTACAGTAAAAACGGGAGATTGTAGTCAGGGTAGGCCAGGATTTCCTCTCCAGTCAAAGCATCTTTTAACGTTTGAAAGGATTGTTCCTGTTCTGGGCCCCTGTGGAACGGGGGTCCCCTGATCTTGCCGTTTTTGGATTGACCTACTAAGAGATCTTGCATGGGTGCTGCTATCTTGGTATAGCCTTTGATGAAGCGTCGGTAGTACCCGACCAGTCCTAGAAATTGACGTACCTCTTTGTGATTGGTTGGTGCTGGCCAGTCCTTGATGACGGTGACTTTATCCGGATCCGGTGCTACGCCTTCAGCACTTACCACTTGTCCTAGGTATTGGACCTTGGGTTTCAGCAGGTGGCACTTGGACGGTTTTAGTTTCATCCCGTACTTGGACAGTGACTCGAACACTTCACTCAGGTGCTGGAGGTGATCTTCGTAGGTCTGAGAGCAGACAATGACATCATCAAGGTATAACAAGACAGTCTCAAAGTTCTTGTGGCCCAAACAACACTCCATAAGTCTCTGAAATGTTCCTGGGGCATTACACAACCCGAATGGCATACTGTTGAACTCGCATAAGCCCATAGGTGTCGTGAAGGCTGTCTTCTCACGATCCTCCTCTGCAACGGCAACCTGCCAGTACCCACTAGTAAGATCTAATGTGGAGAAGTAGTTGGCAGATTTGAGTGCAGCTAGTGACTCTTCTATGCGGGGTAACGGGTATGCATCTTTGTGTGTGACTTTGTTGATTTGTCTATAGTCTATGCACATCCTCATACTACCATCTTTCTTTTTAACCAGGACTAGTGGTGCGGCCCAGGGACTACAGCTATCCCTAATGACTCCTGCATTTTTCATGTCCTGAAGCATCTCTTTTGCTTTTTGGTAGTGAGTGGGTGGTATACGCCTGTACCTTTCTTTGATAGGTGCATGGTTATTTGTTGGGATATGATGTTGTACCCCTTTAATCCTCCCAAAGTCAAGTGGGTGTATTGTCAGTTCCTACACTGAGCTCTTGACACCATTTCTCTAACTGATCTTTGGAGTGAGGGGGTTCATCAGTGACTGTTTGGGTTGAGGATTTTACATCAATTACAGCATCATCTTTTACTTGGTACAATTTTGCGACAGTTGCATATCTTGGCAGTCTGACTTCGTCATCACCATAATTTAATATGCGTACGGGGACTCTCCCCTTTCTTACATCGACTAACCCTCTGGCTGTCAAGAGCGTAGGACTACTATCAGACTTTACAGGTTCTACTACAGCTTGGTAGTCCTGCCCTCTGAGGCCTATGGCTGCTCGACACCAGATCATCATTTTACTTCTGGGTGGTACCACAATTGGAATGGGATCTGTGACTCTTACTCTGCCAATTTCACCATTTGACAATGTTACCTGTTGTTGATACACCAGAGCTCTGATCTGCTTTTGGATAGCCCTCTTTTTTCTGGGTTTACCAGCTTCAGCACTCTGTTGGAGTAAAAACAACACTTCATCGAGGCATTTGATCATGACATTGGTACCCAGTATTACATATGGATCCTTGTGGTTAGGCTTATTCGGAACCACTAAGATACCCTGTTTCTTCAACTGGACCCTCCCCACCTTTACTGTAGCTTCCCATTGTCCCTCAATTGTAACCGGTATACCATTAGTGGCTTCAAGGTTCAGATCGGGGTTTGGGGGTTCTAGCTTAACATCAGGCCAGAACTGCTTGTAAAGGGTACTAGGAATGGATGTCACCTGGGATCCAGTGTCTATCAAGGCGGATATAGCGATGCCATCGATGACGATTGGTAAGTATGGACAGTCGCCCACATACTTGTGTTCCCAGTTGGTGGTTGGGCCTGTACAGTCTACTCCTGGGGTTGGCCCTTCTCGCCCAGGGGTCGCTCGTTTAAAGGACGGGATTGCAGGTTGCGTCCTCCTAAGTTGTTCTGCTGACTGTTGCGGCGTCTGTTAGGACTGCGGCGGTCAGCAGGTTTTCCTCGCGACGGCTGTGTCTTTCTCTTCATCCACGGGACGTCGTCAGGGCTGTCGGCGAGTAGAATCTTGTCCGATGGCCTTGCATCTGTCTTGGGTCTTCTCCCAGCTTGTAGCTTGGCCACGTCTTTCATCAGCTGCTCGACATTAGCACACAGTTGCTCGAACCGGTCAGGCGTTACAGTCTGTGCACTGGACTGAATCTCAGGGATTGGAGATGCTGCTGCCGGCACGGAAGGGGTGTCAGCATACTGCTGCTGCTGTGAAGCGGGATCAGGTACTTCAGCGAGCCGTTGTCCCCAAACTGTTAAGTCTCTCAAGGTATCAAACTCTGCGCCAGGATTTTGTATGGACCACCAGCTTGCTTGCTTTCTATCCTCAGATAGTTTAAGGCCCACAATAAATTGTCCAATTAATGCTTTGTTTTCGTCTCTGACACCATCAGGATCAACTTGTTTTAACAGTCTGAATGCTTCTTGCAATCGCAGTGAATAATCGAGGACACTTTCTTGTGCCCCTTGGTTACAACGATAGAATGACAGTCTTAGTTCTGCTTCAGTATGGCGCTCAAAAACCCGGGTTAATTTAGCGAATATCTGCTCCACAGACTCCTGAGTTTCTACAGGCCATCTGCGGCTCTGCAGTTCAGCTGCGCCGGTTAACTGTCCCATAACAACTGAAGCTCTTTGCTTACCGGTCATCGGGTACATGTCCAGCGTCTGGCATATCTTCCTCTGGAAGTTCTCCAAGGTACTGGGTACACCGCTGTACTTAGGTAACCAGGTCGCATTAGGAACGTAGGGTAGAGACATCGGCATAATCGGAGCGGGTTGCTGTGGCATACCGCCGGCTTCTTGCTGTCCATCAAGAGGTAGGTTTTGAGGTGCCGCTTGGTTTAGCGTGGGTACCGCGTGGTCGGGAGCCGGGTTACTCATGGTCGCTCCCCCTTAGTTAAGCGTAGCCTTTCCCTCGGTTTCAAACGGAAGTGTCGGCCTCGCGGTGAGGAGTGAGGCACCACGGGAGCTTCCGGTTCCTGCTGCGTACGGAGGAAGTCGTCAGAGCGTGGGGGCGGGGCCAATCTTCGCGCCCTCTGCACAGTCACGCCCCTTCTTTTCCCGCCTTTTCGCGCAGCAATGGCGGTTCAAATTTACAGTTTGATATTTACAGTCAATAAATAGCACACAATACCCGTGATAACGGGCCTGCTCGTATCCTGTTTGTGACGCCAAATTCTGACTCACCGTAGCCGGGGATACACGGAGCGGGCGTTGTTTCTCCTCCAGTCACGAAACCACGCCTGCGGTGGTGTAGGCCGGTGGTCCAGATCAAAAGGGGAAATGGCGGAATAGTAGGGGTGATTTGTCTTCGTGACGCCACCTGCGGGTGTTCTGGTAACTGTTACCAGCGCTGCGGGTTCTCCGGGGGATGTTAAGCAGCTAGATGGGACGCTCCCCACAGGATGAGCGAGAGTCCCCGGAGCCGGGAGCTGCGCAAGATGTTGTGAGGCAGCTGCAGTAAGGCTGCTGTTAGGCCCAGGAGTCAAACACAGACACGCCAAAGTCTTTTTAGTACCTTTACTGGTGGTTTTCAGGTACGCCAGACCGGGTTCGTGAAGTTTAGCAATCCTAGAGATTCACAGCAAGCAGTTTGTGTAGGCTTCCTTCTCTCTATACTTCTGGTGCTAAGGTCGGGTGGATGTGGAATCCAGCCGGACCGGGCAGTGTGTTCAATAGAACGGATTTCACCTGGTTGTCAGCACTGAGGGCACTGTAAAAGGGTGATGATAATTCTACCTTCTTCCCTGGGCTCTCGTTGGTAGGTGCGACAGGTGAACAGGGGGCTAGACTCCCTGTGAAGTATGCTGGTTCTCTGCAGTGGCTATGTAGCTTCCACAGCTTCGGTTCCAGTAACCGGTTATTAAGGGAGAGAGTTATGATCACTCTGGTGTCCCTGAGAGGTGCTTCTCCTTTTCCTCTAACCCCAATTGCAAGGGTTTCCTCACTCTCTAGCTGGCTGGTTGGGCCTAGTGTGTCCCTCATAGGATGGAGGTTTCACACAGGCTGGCAGCTCTTGTAGCGACTGCACACACTCTGAAGTTTCTCCCTCCAAGACTCTATTGATAGGGGGAACTGGCTCAAAGTGACCAGTGGAGCTCCCCCTAGAGACTCGGGGTGAAACCAGGTGTTCTAAGTGTTGTTGTGTTGTTTGGTGTTTTGTGAGTGTTGCTTTGCTGTTACTCCATTCATGCCCTAAGGATTTCTGTGGTGCCCAGCAGGTGCCAGGGTGCCACATATACCTCCTCAATGCGTATTTGGGGAGAGTAGGCAAGACAGCCTCCAAATTGTTCCTTCACATCCTAACTGCAGCTAGGTGCTTAATAGCTTTGTTCTGGAGGAGATTAGACCCCCCTTTATTTAACAACCTTGTCTTCAGAATAGTAGATATTAGGAGGATGGAATATCTGACGGCCTTGTTAAACCCCAATGTTGATTGTTTTAACCAAATTTGGGCCCCGTGGGATTATTTCACTGCTGAGGAAGGGATTTAGTCAGGCCGGCTCCCTGGTCCCAGGCCTTCCCTCTTTTCCCTCCCCCTTTTCTTTATCTGATTCTTTTTCCCCATCTGTGTGTCTCCTTTCCAGTTTAGTAGTACTGTTAAGACTACAGAGACAGACATATGGGCATAATATTCATTTATAAAGGATGTTTTTGGGAAGAACTAATTATGCAGTAATATACCATATGCTAGCCCTCCTGGATCCCAAGGAGTGGAAGGGGGGTGGGCATAGATGAACAGTAATTTCCCTATTCTGAGGACTGTACTTGATTGCCTACAAGACTTTAAAGCATTTATCATCTGAGTTTTACCATGTCATCCTCAATGCCATTATTGTCTATATGTCTCTGAAAAATTGTTATGTGGTCATAAACCACTGTTGGGGTGCCCAGTAGGGCTCGGAAGGGACGGAGCGCCATTTCACTTTTGGAGCTAATTTTCTATTCAAAAAGTCAAATGGCGCTCCTTCCCTTCCGAGCCCTATCGTGCACCCAAACAGCGGTTTATGACCACATATGAGGTATCGGTGTACTCAGGAGAAATTGCCTGACACATTTTAGGATCCATTTTATCCCATTGCCCATGTGAAAGTGAAAAAAATGTGAGTGTAAAAGAACATTTTTGTGAAAAAAAAAGTACTTTTTCATTTTTACGGATCAATTTGTGAAGCACCTGGGGGTTCAAAGTGCTCATTATGCATCTAGATAAGTTCCTTGGGGGGGTCTAGTTTCCAAAATGGGGTCATTTGTGCGGGAGCTCCAATGTTTAGGCACACGGGGGCTCTGTCGGTACGACAGATCATTGCCATACAGTGCACCATGACTCTGACCCCAGAGACTACAACAAAGGATCAAGTGCTCACTTGTAGTCTCTGGGGTCAGTCATGGTGCACTGTATGGCAATGATCTGCCGTACCATGCAGCATGACTCTGACCCCATCCCATCCATTCATACATACACACATCCATCTATACTCAGCTCACGGATCTTCCTTGCAGCCCGGTGATCGGTGTTCTGCAGCTCCTCAGCTGTCAGCAGCTGAGGAGCTGCAGAACAGGTGGTGGTGGGGAGCGGAGGTATGTGGGGTCAGCGGGGGAGCACGGGGCACTGAGGGGGGACAGGAGGAGGGGGAGAAGATCAGGAGCGGGAGGCGGGGGAGCACAGGGCACGAAGGGGGGCAGGAGGAGGGGGAGAAGATCAGGAGCAGAGCAGGAGGCGTGGGAGCACAGGGCACAGAGGAGGAGATCTGCAGCGGAAGGCAGGGGGAGCACAGAGCACGGAGTGGGGCAGGAGAAGGAGGAGAAAGAGGGCATGAGGAGGAAGGAGCAGGAAGTTTCGGCAGCGGCAAAGGAGCAGGAGGTACAGTCAGCGGATGCAGGGCGGCTGTGGAGTGGTTCTGATGGGGGTGATCATCCCATCAGATCGCTTCCATCAGAGCTGAAGGTGGAGATGCCCCCATCCAGCTCTGATAGAAGAGATCTAATGGGATGATCACTCCCATCAGAACCGCTCCATAGTCCCTTCCATTGGTGGCAGAGGATCAAGATGATTGACTGTTCAAACAGCCAATCACTGTGATCCTGGGGGTGGAGAGGGGAATCCACCCCCCTGACCTCACCCCCAGTGCTGAGCAATAAGAATCACTGAACATTGGGGCCCGATGGCAGTTACCGCGGCAACCGTGCCGCGGTAACTGCCATGACGTTCTACAACGTCATGGGTCGGGAAGGCACCGACTTTCATGACAACGTGAAAGGTCGGGAAGTGGTTAAAGAGTCCTGAGCTCAACAACATCAAACTTCTTTGGCATGAACTAGAGATTGCAAGCCAGGTTCTCTTATAAAACATTAGTGAGTGACCTGATAAATGGTCTTCTGGATGAATGGACACAAATCTACACAGAAATACCCCAAATTGTTTAGAAGCCTTCAAAAAGAGGGTGTAAACTGTAATATCTGCAAAGGAAGACCTACAGTAAGTCCATAGTAATGATTATGGATGTAGAATAAAATGTCATAAAAGTTCCTTTGGCAGCAATATGCAATGTCCCAGTACTTATGTCTATACTAGCTGTGAGCCCGATGCCATTGCATCGGGATTCTAGAATCTGTGTATAGTTTACTCAGTATATTTCAAATATGGTGGCATAGCGGCCACCGCTATTCCGATTGTTCGGCGCGCTGAAGGCGGCGAGCGATCAGAAGAGCGCCGCGCTGTATGGCTTCATACTTCAAATACATGGAATATTTTGAGTTTCACATTTACCGCTGTAAGTGAAGCGCTATTCTCATTGGTCGCTGTGTGCTGCCGGCAACCAATGAGAATAGCGCCTCACTTTCATCAGTAAATGTGAAACTCAGAGTAGTCCATTATATGTCTAAGGTGGCGGCCCGATTCTAAAGAATCGAGAGTCTAGCATGCATATATACATTATTCATTCAAATTTGACAATAATGCACATAAGACATTATTCATTCAAATTTGACAATAATGCACATAAGACTAGTGATGGGCGAATCCTAAATTACTCGGAATCGCTTGACTCTAGCGAGTCCGAGCACAGGACTCGCTACTCGTTGCGAGTCTAGCGAGTCCAATGTTAATGAATGGGGAAGCGAGTAATAGCGAGTAGTGTGAGATTTACAAATCGCAGATGTGTCTCGGAAGCTTCAGCCTGAAGCAATCCTAGTTTTGCCATTTATTTGCATTGGACTCGTTTACTTTGTAAGTAATCGCTGGGAAACTCGCACAGATAAGAGTCCTGTCTGCTCAGTGTGCTGGCTGCCAGCTCCAGGGTCCTAGAGCCCGCCTGCTGCCTGATGTAGCAGAGCTGAGATTGTTCTCAGTCTGCTCATTCCCTGTGTACAGACATGAATGTCTGTGCACAGAGATGATGTAGCAGAGCTGAGATTGTTCTCAGTCTGCTCATTCCCTGTGCATAGACATCTATATCTATGCACAGGGGATGTAGCAGAGAGGACATCGCGTTTTGGACAGCGTCGGACGGAAGAGGAGTTTTTTAATTAAAGATGGAGTCCCTAATGGCTTTTTTTTTTATTTCTAATAAAAAATTTTCTTTGTGTTGTGTTTTTTTTTAAAACAATTTAATAGAAATTCATGGCGGTCATGTCTAATATTGGCGTGACCACCATAAATTTCGGGCTTAGGGCCAGCTGATAATACAAAGCTGGCCCTAACCTCTTTATTACCCAGCGTGCCACCGCTACCAGGGCCACTGGAAGAGCGGTGTTCAGCGCCAGAGGATGGCGCTTCAATGAACGCACCATCTTCTGGGGCGGCTGCGGGCTGCAATTTGCAGCGGGGGGTGCCCAGAAAGCTTGGGCATCCCTGCGCTGCGGATTCCAGGCCCCAGCTGCTTAGCTGTACCTGGCTAGACATAGAAATTGCGCGGAGCCCCACGCATTTTTTTTTTATTATTTCATGAAATTCTGAGATTCTGACTCTGACTCTGACTCTGAGACTCTGACTCTGACTCTGAGACTCTGACTCTGAGACTCTGACTCTGAAATTCATGAAATAATAAAAAAAAAATGCGTGGGGCTCCGCGCAATTTCTATGTCTAGCCAGGTACAGCTAAGCAGCTGGGGGCTGGAATCCGCAGCGCAGGGATGCCCAAGCTTTCTGGACACCCCCTGCTGCAAATTGCAGCCCGCAGCCGCCCCAGAAGATGGCACGTTCATTGAAGCGCCATCCTCTGGCGCTGAACCCCGCTCTTCCAGCGGCCCTGGTGGCGGTAGCACGCTGGGTAATAAAGGGGTTAATACCAGCTTTGTTATACAAGCTGGTATTGAGCTCGAGATTCTTAATGTCAGGCTACGTTTGACCCAGCCACTAAGAATCTCCAATAAAGGGTTAAAAAAAGACAACATAGAGAAAACTTTTTATTTGAAATAAAAAAAAAAGCCATTAGGGACTCCATCTTTAATTAAAAAAATCCTCTTCTGTCTGACGCAGTCCAAAACGCAATGTCCTCTCTGCTACATCCCCTGTGCATAGATATAGATGTCTATGCACAGGGATGAGCAGACTGAGAACAATCTCAGCTCTGCTACATCATCTCTGTGAGCAGGCGGGCTCTAGGACCCTGGAGCTGCACAGAGAAGACAGCTGGACTCGGCTCAAAGAAACAGCAGTTATTTGCGAGTTTCCCTGCTATCACTGGCACAGTAGCCGAGTCTAATGCAAACAATGGCAATCCTAGTTTTGTCAGCGTTTCTGACAAAACTAGGATTGATATTGATTTGCATTGGACTCGTGCGAGTAATCACTGGGAAACTCGCAGAGTACCGAGTCCTGCGAGTCCCTTACTACTCGCCGAGTAACGAGTCCTAGCGAGTAGATTCGCCCATCCCTACATAAGACATGATATCTATCTATCAACTACCAATGTTTGTATGGTATATGTCAGTGTAGTACATGTCATGATTCTAAGGCAAGGCTTTTCGTACAGATAATGGCACCGATGTTTTGTATAGATTACGTATATTCAATTTATATATGAATATTAATAATCTATGATTTAGCCAGTACATGTTTCCCCACCAACCACGGGAAGGTAGCCTTACAGCTGGTGGGACCTACTCTACTCTATCCCTAATAATTAATAGTTAGACTCCTTTTAAATCAGATATTTTTCGGCTATTTGCAGAAGGTGTGGAATAACAAAATACAATTTCTGCACTTGGCACCAAAGGGCCTACCTACAGCTCACTTTCAGCAAGTAACATGTAATGTATATGGAACTTTCAGTTAGCTTGCAGTAAATACGGCAAACACAGCTTCGACAGGTTCACTAAATGCAACCACTAAAAATCAGAGCTAACTGCGATTTTGGCGGTTGAAACTGTCGAAACCACATGTGCCGCAACTGCCGCAAGTAAACCACAAATTCCATATACATTTCATGCAACTTACAGTAAGAGTGCTGTAGGTCACCATTAGGCAGCAAGTGGCAAAATTGCTTTTTTCCCACTATAAATTCAAAAAATAGTAGAAGAATTCAGATTTAAAATCAAAATGTCTATTCTTTCCCTATGTGTCTAAATATGTACCTATGTGTCTAAATATGTACCTATATGTATGTATGTACTTATATGTACAGAACACAGTTCGAGATAGAGATGTGTGTGAACAGGCGTCCCACCCGTCTCTTAGCTGTTCACAAAAACCTCACCCTGTGTAAAAAGAAAATGAAATCTCTCAGCAGCTATACTGCTGGAGCTTCAGGTTCTTATCACTAAATGCAAGCATTTAGATGATACACATCTACAATCTACTACAAAATGTGTGTTTATATACATAGAATGTTTCTAAGCTAAAAAACTAACGACTATATATCTTAAATGACTATTTTATATGTACTAACTAAATATAATGTCTTTATCTATAACTAAACTAATTTTTTTGGCATTTTTTTTTTCTATTCCTATACATCTATGGCTAAACTAATTTTTTTGTCTTTTTTTTTTTTTATTCCTATACATCTATGGCTAAACTAATTTATTGTAATATTTGTGTTTAATTAGAAAGTAACTATGTATCTAAATGTAATATGTATCTAAAGAATTTAAAATAAAATATTGTTATAGACAATATTTTTAGTAAAGAGTTTTTCACTATTGGGCAGCAATTTGACTTGAATGGGTGTATCCAGCACTTTCACCTTAACATTGCATCGTCTTTTCACTCGTGAAAAAGCCACATATAACTGTCCATGTCCAAAAACGGGTTCTGGCAAAAAAATCCCTACTTTCTCCAGTGTTTGGCCTTGGGATTTGTTGATGGTCATGGCAAAAGCAAGCTTCACGGGAAATTGTCGACGTCTAAACTTGAAAGGTAAGCCAGTCTCTGATGGAGATAAATCAATCCTTGGAATAAACACCACATTTCCTTCTGCAGACCCAGTAATGACTTTTGCTTGAATCATATTGTCAAACAAAGCGATGACAATCAAGCGAGTCCCATTGCAAAGACCTTTTCTGCTGATAAAGTTGCGCAAAAGCATGACAATGGTGCCGATTTTTAATTTGAGGCGATGAGAAGGCATTCCCGTTGGTGTGAGTGAATTTAAAAATTCCACTGGATATTGGTCTGGATCTTCAGTCTCATCAGGATCAATGGAATCATCACTAATGTATTCAGTGTATTCACCAGCAAAGCAATCCATAACCTTAGAGTTCACCATATCCAATGGTCATGTTTAGGGCAAAGAATGGCATGTGATGCAGCAATCTGAATGCTTTCATTGTTATGTACATCATGTATCTAAATCTAATATGTATCTAAAGAATTTAAAATAAAATATTCTTATAGACAATATTTTTAGTAAAGACTTTTTCAGAATTAGGCAGCAACTTTCCTTGAATGGGTGTATCCAGCACTTTCACCTTAACATTGCATCGTCTTTTCACTCGTGAAAAAGCCACATATAACTGTCCATGTCCAAAAACGGGTTCTGGCAAAAAAATCCCTACTTTCTCCAGTGTTTGGCCTTGGGATTTGTTGATGGTCATGGCAAAAGCAGGCTTGACGGGAAATTGTCGACGTCTTAACTTGAAAGGTAAGCCAGTCTCTGATGGAGATAAATCAATCCTTGGAATAAACACCACATTTCCTTCTGCAGACCCAGTAATGACTTTTGCTTGAATCATATTGTCAAACAAAGCGATGACAATCAAGCGAGTCCCATTGCAAAGACCTTTTCTGCTGTTAAAGTTGCGCAAAAGCATGACAATGGTGCCGATTTTTGATTTGAGGCGATGAGAAGGCATTCCCGTTGGTGTGAGTGAATTTAAAAATTCCACTGGATATTGGTCTGGATCTTCAGTCTCATCAGGATCAATGGAATCATCACTAATGTACTCAGTGTATTCACCAGCAATGCAATCCATAACCTTAGAGTTCACCATATCCACATGGTCATTTTTAGGGCAAAGAATGGCATGTGATGCAGCATTCTGAATGCTTTCATTGTTATGTACATCAATGAGAATGTTTTCACCAAATATAGCAAGTATGAGTGAGCCAGTGCAGATCATGTCTTGTGGGATTTCAATGATATCATCTCCAAGGTTGAAATCATTGGACAATTCACCATTTCCCAGTTAAAGTAACCAACTGCTATAATCAGGATCAATGGAACGCATGTTGTTGAAGAGTGGCAATTGAGTGAAAAGCTGCCATTGTCGTGAGTATTTAATACAACTCTCTATAATGTCAGTTCTTGTACCATGAGGGATGATAGGCAGACACTGTCGAAAGTCTCCTCCCAGAACAATGACTTTCCCTCCAAAAGGTGTTGTATTTTTCTTGGAGAAATTTGGCAAATTTCAAGATTGGCTTTATCATGTCCTTTGTAGACATATTTGAATAGGTATTTAACACTTTGAATGGAAGCACATACCTCAACATTAATATGACACTTGTATTTTAATAGTAGGAAAGGGTTATAGGGAACAACCTTCCTTTCTTTGATAAGTAGGGTATGCATCCTCAGCTATGACTGTTTTTGTTTGGAAATCTTTAGGAAAACCTTTCTTACACTTTCCAAGATCCATACATGGAGAATTGGGGTTGTGTTGTCCACAGGGTCCATGAATCATGTGTTGCATCACAATTTGATGGAGCACAGGATATTCTGCTGGATCAGGGATTTCAGCCCAAACTATATTATCCACTTCAACTCCAGTTCTTAGTTTGGATTTGCTATCCAGAAGGATCAAAATGTGAGCGTGTGGTAGGCCACGCTTTTGGAATTCAATAACATGAACCATTGCACAAACTTTGCCAAATAATCCAGTGTTAATGTCTTTTAATAGGGCTTCCAGTTTAATTCTGAAGACACGGGCGACTAAATCAGGTCTATGTTCCACACGCTGCCATGGCTCTAAATTGTTTGTAATCTCCCTCCATTTAGGATTACAGGTCATGGTTACAAAAAGATCCGGTCGTCCAAATTTAGTCACAATAGCCATGGCATCCTGATAGCGTTGCTGCATATTTCTTGGACTGCCTTTAAAGGAAGATGGTAAAATGACCGTCTTGCCAATGGGAATACCTTTCTCAACATATTTTTTCTGGAGATGTTCCTGGACTACGCAATAATCCTCTACTTTTAAATCCTTTTGGTATTGATGGATAAAATTTAAGCGATTAGCCTCGATTTTCACATACGCATCCACTAAGTACTGCTGTGTTAGTTTGCCACCATTCAAGACAGGATTGAACCGATTCCGTACAGACAGCAAATAGCAGTAATACTGGAGCTGTGTAACCCTGCGTAGACTTTGGCCTTGATGCTTGAGTCCCTCATGCCAGCCTTGTTCTCCATGAGGAAAAAATAAGGAATAGAGTAATGCATCTAAATTGCTATGTAGAATACTAACTTGCTGTGTTTTAGGGGCCAAGGGGTTATTTGGGTCAGGTTTCAAATGAATTAAAATGTCTCTATTGAATGGTGGCTCTCCATCAGCATTTTCAAAGACCACAGCAACTTCATTGACAGTAGGATTGTTATAGCGTCTAGGGTCTTGCTGTCTGTCTTGTTTAATGGCCATGATAATATTTGGCATGACGGTGCCATGTTCTACTGCCTTCTGTTGTTCTTCTAATTCAACGTCACGTAGAATTTTGTAGGCCGAAACAAAGGGATTAATATTATCCAATTGAAGAGCAATGATACTCATTAAAGTAGGATGACATTTAACATTTTCTGGAAACTGTAGCAGTTGTTCTATAGCGCTTGCAGTATCTAAAGTGTACAGTTGTGCATATGCTGGAGGTTGATCTTGAGCAGGATGGAGTGTTCCCGTGCGATGATAAATTTGCCCATGAATACGGAAACAGTAAGGGCCGTGTCCAGGTGGTAGAGAAACATGGGCACCCATGGAGGCAAAAGCAAAAGAACTATTAATGCTCCTGATATTCTCCATCAAATTTCGACTGTACTCACTCTCTCCTTTCAGCAGGCGTTGGAAGACCTCCAGGTATTGAGGTCATGGTAAACCTTTACTTTTCCCTTGTGGCAACAAAGACTAAACTGTTGATCTGATGGGCGTTCAGCAGTAAAATGCAGAGCCTCACAATGTTCACATATTAACTTCATGGGACCACAGGTATGTTCTAGAATAGCATGATCCTGATCAGTAAATGCCATTGGATGTAGGAGAGGTGTAGATAACAAACGTAGATTTTTATTGTGTAATCCTACATAGATAAGACGTGGAAGGGACGTAGATTCAACACATTCCATAAATGAAGAAGTTGAATATATATTCCGTTCTGGCTCTTGCAATGTTGAAGCGGAAGAAGAACTTTTGCGTAGGTCACGACGTGATGCAGCCAAATGGGTCAAGCGGACTTGTTTAGACGTAGGAGACAACGTATCTTGACGTATCTGTCTTGTCCTTTTAAGCCTCATAATTTTATACTGTTTGCTGTATGGCGTCTCCTCAGCAGAGTGTTTTCGTTTACATGTGGCCTTGCGATGTGGTAAAGGCTGTTCAGTTGTAGTTAACACAGTAGAAGAAGACGTGGCAGCAGTATAAGGATCAGACGAAGAGGTGACAGCAGTATGAGGATCAGACGAAGAGGTGGCAGCAGTATGAGGATCAGACGAAGAGGTGGCAGCAGTATGAGGATCAGACGGATCTCCAGTAGGCATTAACTTTTGTTGTATGCGTTTTTTGGCTAATCGTGCCTTCCTTCCTTCCAAAGACTCTTTTGAAAGCCGTGTCTTCAAAGCAGCCTTTTCCTTGTCCAATCGAAGTTGTCTTTCTTCAGAACTCTCCTCCGCTAAAAGCTAAATGCGACCATCAGGTTTTTGTTCTCTGTGTGCAGGACTCATTTGTTTCTAATTAAGTTGCCTCTTGCTTTGCAAGGGATGGAGTTCCCGTCCCTCTCTGAGCCCTGCACACATAGAGCCCCGTCGCCTTCAGTCCATCTCAGACACAGGTCTTGCTGGCTCCTGCTCACTGGTAAGTATACACACTAGTCAGGTTTTTTAATACAACAGTTAGGACCGCGTCAGAGATGGGTACACTTTGAAGTTAGTGACGTGGCTTGATATAACTTTTTTTGCGCAAAAAAACGGATAGACTAAGTACCCTGTATTTGGTATACTATTTTTTATACTGCACTTGCATTCAATACTTTTACTGCAGTGTACTGTTGTTTTTGGTCGCATTTAGCTTTTTGTCTCCAAATATGTTGGCGGTGTGAACATGTTCTTACAGACTTGTTCTCTGTGTGCAGGACTCATTTGTTTCTAATTGTAAAAAAAGCGGTTAAAGTACCGATATGACGGCAAGTTCCGCATAACCGCCAGCAGGGGTGGAGTTGCCGAAGTTGGGGCAAAATGGCAGAGGTAGCATTCATTTTTACCTTGAACTTAGAGTTTTGTGATTATTGCGGAAGTAGTGGTTTTTATTTTTCTCTCTGCAGTTGGGGAAATAGCGGCATTAGTGCCGAGCGTCAAATGGCGCAATGTGACCAAGCAGGGTGAAAAAACAAATAAGGCAACTTCCTCAGTACATGGTGAAACAGGCAGGTCAATGTAAAAATGAACATTAATCCGGCGATGTAGCGGGACCTTACGCAACTGCACCCATGGTGGCGGGTATGGGGAACTTGCATTAATATTGGGAATATTACCACATGTTATGGAATTAGGTAAATCTGCATGTTTCATGCGTGTGAAAGGGACCCCAGTCGGTCATATAGTGCACAATGCCATGCAACCAATATCTTTGGTATGTAAAAGTAGTTAATGTCCCACTGGCACGACAATAAGGCAATGGTAAGGTAGCATTACATCCAAACTGTTAAATATAAGACAGGTAGTAGTCCTACAGACTCATCAGTATGAAATATAATCAAAATGGCATATAATGGGTTAATGTACTCCTAACAGTCTAATGACACACTCCAAGTAGAGATAAAATATAGAACAGTCTGTAAGGGGTTAATGTACCACTGGCACGCGTACAAAATACTGCACTATAATTAAAATTAAAAATAGTATTAGGGCCCTTTTACTTCAGCGTTTTTTTCAAATTGCGCCAGATACGGTGAAAAAACCGCATCTGCCGCGATTACCGCATACCGGCTGCACTTGCGGCGCGTTTGCGGCGCAGTTGCGGTAAACGCCATACTATGTATAGGCGGACTTGCGGCAGGTGCGGCAAGTGCGGTTTTGGCACTTGCGGCAGGTGCGGCTGGGAAAAAAAATACTGTCAGCCGCGGATTTTTTTCGCGGCCGCACCTGCCGCGAGTGCCAAAACTGCACTTGCCGCACCTGCCACAAGTCCACCTATACATAGTATGGTGTTTACCGCAACCGCGCCGCAACTGCAGCTGGTATACGGTAATCGCGGCAGATGCGGTTGTTTCACCGCATCTGGCGCGAATTTCAAAAAACGCTGATTAGTATTCAAATGCCAGTAGTAGACCACATAGTGACATAGGCAGTGAATAGCCAAGACAATAGAAGGGGTTAATGTACTACATGCACTCCTATAAAACAGTGTGGATGAGAAAATAAATAACAAATGGTATAGAAGAGGTTAATTTTCAAATGTCATGAGTACTGCACATAGTGACACAGTTAGTGAATAGCAAACAGAATGGAAGGGGTTAATGTAGCAGTTTGAACCCTATAAAACAGTGTGACAGAAAATTAAAATGCAAATGGCATAGAAGAGGTTAATGTAGAAATGGCCTTAGTACAGCACATAGTGAGATAGCAAATGGAGCACAAATAGAATAGAAGGGGTTAAAAAGGTATTAAAAAACCAGGTCAATATGGGGAAATGTAGCTCATAAGAAATTTGTATAAAGAAGGGGTTAATATAAGCATAGGCATTAGGAATATATACTCTGATGTGAGATTGTACTGTGAAAACAGCTTTTTAGGTATTAAATAGTGCAAAAATTCAAATTTCGCGCTCTAAGATGACGGACGCGAAATGTTCATTCATAAAATGGCAGCAGACGCCAGCCGCTGTGGGATTGGGCAGCGGAAACTTCATAAACATGACGCCGTGAATCCGATTGGTCGGCGCTATGCGGGGAGACCGGCGACTTGGATGCCCAGCGCCTGGTTCTGTTTTCGGCCAGAGCGCAAGGCTCAGGTCGGTCGTAGCGTGGAAGTATGTAGCTCCGTCCCGCTGTGCTATGATTGGTCTGGCGGCAACTTCAGAAGATGGCGCTGAGCTTCCGATTGGTCGGCCGATGGACGATTTTTCGTCCATTCTATCTCTATGGGAAGTGAGGCGCTATTCTGATTGGTCGCCGTCAGCATACAGCGACCAATCAGAAGAGCGCCTCACTTCCCATAGAGATACATAGCGGTGTTTCGGCGAATTTATGGCCGGGCCCCTGGTTCTATTTTCGGCCACGGGTCTCGGCTTTCGTCGGCTATCTATCTATGTATCTATTTCTATCTATCTATCTATCTATCTATTATCTATCTATCTATCTATCTATCTATCTATCTATTTCTATCAATCTATTTGTATCTATTTCTATCTATCTATCTATATCTATCTATGTATCTATTTCTATCTATCTATTTCTATCAATCTATTTGTATCTATCTATTTCTATCTATCAATCTATTTCTATCTATCTATTTGTATCTATCTATTTCTATCTATCTATCTATCTATTATCTATCTATTTCTATCTATCTATTTCTATGTATCTATCTATTTCTATGTATTTATCTATGTATCTATTTCTATCTATCTATATCTATCTATCTATCTATTTCAATCTATCTATTTCTATCTATCTATTTATATCTATCAATCTATTTCTATCTATCTATTTCTATCTATCTATCTATATCTATCTATCTATCTATCTATCTATCTATTTCTATCTATCTATTTCTATCTATTTATATCTATCAATCTATTTCTATCTATCTATTTATATCTATCTATCTATTTCTATCTATCTATTATATCTATCAGATAGATAGATAGTATAGATAGATTAGATAGATAGATAGATAGATAGATAGATAGAATTTGATAGATAGATGATAGATAGATATAGATAGAAATAGATACATAGATAGAAATAGATTGATAGATATAAATAGATAGCTAGAAATAGATAGATAGAAATAGATTGATAGATAGAAATAGATAGATAGATAGATAGATAGATAGATAGATAGAAATAGATAGATAGATATAGATAGATAGAGAGATAGAAATACATAGATAGATATAGATAGATAAATAGAAATAGATAGAAATAGATAGAAATAGATAGATAGATAGAATTAGATAGAAATAGATAGATAGATAGATAGATAGATAGATAGATAGATAGATAGATAGAAATAGATAGATAGATAGATAGATAGAAATAGATAGAGAGAAATAGATAGAAATAGATAGATAGAAATAGATAGAAAGAAATAGATACATAGATAGATAGGCGACGAAAGGCGAGACCCGTGGCCGAAAATAGAACCAAGGGCCGGCTAAAGTTGGCTTGAAACACCGCTATTATTGTGTATGGGAAGTGAGGCGCTATTCTGATTGGTCGCCGGCAGCACACAGCGACCAATCAGAATAGCGCCTCATTTTCCATAGAGAATAATAGCGGTGTTTCAAGTGAAGTATAGCCGGGCCCTTGGTTCTATATTCGGCCACGGGTCTGGGCTTTCGTCGGTCGTGGCCGGGGCGGGAGACTCGCAATGGGCGTTTCGCGGCCATTGCTCGCACCCCTGCAACGGCTCGCAATGGGCGCTTCGCGGCCATTGCGGGTCTCCCGCCCCGGCGACGACCGACGAAAGCCGAGACCCGTGGCCGAAAATAGAACCAAGGGCCCGGCTATACTTCGCTTGAAACACCTCTATTATTCTCTATGGAAAGTGAGGCGTTCTTCTGATTGGTCGCTGTGTGCTGCCGGCGACCAATCAGAATAGCGCCTCACTTCCCATAGAGATAGAATGGAGGAAAAATTGTCCATTCTATGTCTATGGGAAGTGAGGCGCTATTCTGATTGGTCGCCGTCAGCACACAGCGACCAATCAGAAGAGCGCCTCACTTCCCATAGAGATAGAATGGAGGAAAAAATCGTCCATTCTATCTCTATGGGAAGTGATGCGGTATTCTGATTGGTCGGCGTCAGCAGACAGCGACCAATCAGAAGAGCGCCTCACTTCCCATAGAGATAGAACGGAGAAAAAATCGTCCATTCTATGTCTATGGGAAGTGAGGCGCTATTCTGATTGGTCGCCGTCAGCACACAGCGACCAATCAGAAGAGCGCCTCACTTCCCATAGAGATAGAATGGAGGAAAAATCGTCCATTCTATGTCTATGGGAAGTGAGGCGGTATTCTGATTGGTCGGCGTCAGCACACAGCGACCAATCAGAAGAGCGCCTCACTTCCCATAGAGATACATAGCGGTGTTTCGGCGAATTTATGGGCGGGCCCCTGGTTCTATTTTCGGGCAGGGGTCTCGGCTCTGATCGGTCGTTCCACGGGGCCGGAGACTCGCTTCGCGTCCATTGCTCACGCCTTAGCAATGGCTCGGAATAATTGTGAGCCGTTGCTGATGCGCGAGCAATCGCCGCGAAGCGCCCATTGCGAGTCTCCGGCACCGTGGAACGACCGACCAGATCCGAGCCCCGTGGCCGAAAATAGAACCAGGGGCCCGGCCATAAATTCGCAGAAACACCGCTATGTATCCCTATGGGAAGTGAGGCGCTCTTCTGATTGGTCGTTGTGTTCTGACTGCGACCAATCAGAATAGCGCCTCACTTCCCATAGAGATATAATGGACGATTTTTCGTCCATTCTATCTCTATGGGAAGTGAGGCGCTCTTTTGATTGGTCGCTGTGTGCTGACGCCGACCAATCAGAATAGCGCCTCACTTCACATAGAGATAGAATGGACGAAAAATCGTCCATTGTATATCTATGGGAAATGAAGTGCTATTCTGATTGGTCGCTGTGTGCTGGCGGCGACCAATCAGAAAAGCGCCTCAGTTTAAGCGGTAAATGTGAAACTCAAAGTCGTCCATTATATGTCAATGGGAAGTGAGGCGGTATTCTGATTGGTCGGCGACAGCAGACAGCGACCAATCAGAAGAGCGCCTCACTTCCCATAGAGATACATAGCGGTGTTTCGGCGAATTTATGGCCGGGCCCCTGGTTCTATTTTCGGCCACGGGGCTCGGCTCTGGTCGGTCGTTCCACGGTGCCGGAGACTCGCAATGCAATGGGCGCTTCGCGGCGATTGCTCGCGCAACAGCAACGGGTCGCAATGATTGCGAGCCGTTGCTAAGGCGCGAGCAATGGACGCGAAGCGAGTCTCCGGCCTCGTGGAACGACCGATCAGAGGCGAGACCCGTGGCCGAAAATAGAACCAGGGGCCCGGCCATAAATTCGCCGAAACACCGCTATGTATCTCTATGGGAAGTGAGGCGCTCTTCTGATTGGTCGCTGTGTGCTGACGGCGACCAATCAGAATAGCGCCTCACTTCCCATAGAGATAGAATGGACGATTTTTCGTCCATTCTATCTCTATGGGAAGTGAAGAGGATGTAGGAGACGGAGATGGCGGAAAGAAGACAGAAGACCCCCGGGGCCGGACGAAGAGGACCCGGGGCCAGACGAAGAGGACGCCTGGGCCGGACGGAGGACTCCTGGATCGGATGGATGATCAGATGAAGAAGAAGGCATGTAAGTGATCGACGGCGACGGCGGCGGGGGCTTAGGGGGCGGCGGGGGCTTAGGGGGTGGTGGCTGCGGGGGCTTAGAGGGTGGCGGCGGCGGGGGCTTAGGGGGTGGCGGAGTGTAGTAGGTGGCGGGGTGGTTGTTGGGGAGGTGGGGGTGGTTCCGGAGCAGTGTAGGGTGGGGTGGCGGGGCGGCGAGGGGAGGCAGACGGGGCAGAAGAGAGGGGTTGCTCCGGAGCCGTGTGCTCCGGAGCAACCCCTCTCTTCTGGCCCGTCTGCCTCCCCTCGCTGCCGCGGGGTTCAGGTGGGCAGAGCAGGGTAGCAGGCGGGCAGAGCGGGGTAGCGGGCGCGGCGAGGGTAGCGGGGCGGACAGGCGGCTGGACATGGGGCTGTAGTATACGATAGCGGTGTACACTACAGCCCCATGCCGGCGGCGCGGGCCAGACAGGCGGCCGGGCATGTGGCTGTAGTATACCATATCGGTGTACAGTAAAGCCCCATGCTCAGGATGGCGGGGTAGAGGTGGGGGCTGGTGACTTTGTTCGCGGGGCAAGGGCTCGCAATGCCCGCTTCACGGGCAATGCTTTGCTGGGCGCTTGGCCGCTATGCGGCCACAAACAGAGCGCCAGAGAAAGTGCCGAGCCTCGCGAACAAAGCCACGGAAGTAGCGTCGGACGCGACGGAAGTCGCTACGGCAATTATATAATAGATTGTGTATAACAGGTTCTACTTCTTTCCATAGGAGATTGCTCCTGTACTGATGTGTAAATCTAGTATGTGAATTAGAATCCTAATCTGTTTTGGTTTATATTTTAGATGAAGGTGAGGAAGAGTTAGAGCCAAGGTAAGCACAAAATATATCCATCATGCCAGTATCTTTTTTTTTTTTTTTTCTCTAATCAGATACTTTTTTTAATAACTGGACCAGACATTACATCATATATCAACATTGGTGATTTATCATTTTACATATCTTAGTGACTCACCGTGGCCGGGGACTCCGGTTTAGACAGGCAGTAGCTCCTTCCTCCTTGTCACGGGTGGACCGTGCCTGCCGGTAGTGGGGCCCGGTCGAGTGCAGATCAAAGAGTTGAAGACGTCTTGTGGGAACAGATTAAGGGGTTAATTTATTCGTGACACCACTTATGAGTAGTTCGGTAAGTCCTACCAACGCTGCGAGGCCTCCGGGGGATGGATAGCAGCAAGATGGAACGCTCCCCACAGGCTGAGCGATGATCCCCGGAGGCTGGAGCTGCTTAAGATGTTGTGCGGCAACTGCGGTTACCTTGAAGTGCGGACAGACAATTCATAAGGAAGCACGGACACTGTAAGTCTCTGTAACGGGTCTTTACTGTAACCAGCAAGCAGTACATGGCATACAGTTAACGGGTAGTGGACCGGGTGGACTCAGCAGTGATAGGTGTCCCTCAGAGATCCGCGGTGTTCCTCCATTCTAGCTAAGTGTTTGTCTTTATCGCCCAGGAATACCAGAACGGGTCCGGGGAGGCTGCTTCAATGCCCTATCCAAAGTATACGTGATGGATATTTTGGGGAGCCTTGGATCCCTCGGTGGGTACACCGCTGGTTAGACGACTGGAATTTGGCGGGTGGTGGGGTGATCCTGTGAGGCTGCTCCTCCACTCTTCTGGTTCGCATAGCAGAGCTGAACTGCTGCTAGCTTCGGTACCAGCAAACCGGCTGTATAAGGGCGCGGGGTGGTTTTGGACCCGCATTTGGATGCCCAAGTTCGGTTCGTGATGCACCGGGAGTAATGGTGCTCAACCGTGGTAAGGGTGAGGAGATGGCCGGTAGAAGGTGGCCAGGGGCTGCACCGACTGTGCAACCCCCGCTCCTAAGTTGCAGAGCTGGAAGTCTGCAGAGGTCTTCTAAGTTGCTGTTGCTTCTCCAGACCCGAGACTAGAACTCTTTAAGCTGGACTAAACTTTCCACTACACACTACCCTTGCACTCCGCCCACCAGGACCTGGATTGGTCCCCTCTACTAGTGTTGCATGCAGGGTATGAATCTCTGAGTTAACCACATAACTACTGGGTCAGAGAATATTGCTGCTGCATTTATGGCTGCAATACCCTCCTGTGACGCACTCGTTGCGGGGCGCCACATTAGCATACTTCCTTTAATTACACCCTCCCCCTTCCCTGAGACATCTTAATACACCACACACCAGTGCCATATCTCTTAAATGTAATTCTTCTTTCTCTTTCGCTTCATTGGGGGGCACAGGACCATGGGTTATGCTGCTTATCCCTAGGAGGCGACACTAAACAAAGAGTTAAGCAGAACTAGCTCCTCTTCTGCAGCATACACGCCCTGGCTGGGCCAGTTTTAGCTTAGTGTCCATAGGAGGCACATCTCTTTTTTGATAACTCTACGATTTTGAGACGAGCGACGGCACCCATGAAGGGCACCTCTCCCCCAAAACCACCAACAGGCGGGAACATAGAGTGTTGCCTCTAAGTACCCCCTCCTGCCACGATGGATTACAAGGACTGCGCCAAACTCTTTTTTAATAGTTTTTAGGGTGACAACATTTTTTCCCCTCAGGGAGCTGTTCTCCCACAACCACCAACAGACGGGCACAAGGAGTGTCGCCTCCCTATACCCCCTTCCGCACCTGGCGCAGAACCCTTTATATCTGTACTTAGATTGCATCAGGAACAACTCCTCCATTTCCTCCCCAGGATCTCACAGGATCCCAGGGTTGAGTGTAATCCTCCCCAGCCTCCCACATGGGGCAGAACCATGTTCCATTTCTCGTCCTCTATGTCTCCTAGCACTTCCTCCCATTTAACCTTTGCTCGTATCGGGTGTTTCAGCAAAAAAGGTGTTCAACATATCACCATATATACTAGATATTACACCTCTTGTCTTACCCTTCATGCACACGAAGTCCAGGAGTATACCATATTGTATAGACATGCTTATTTTACTCTGAGCTGCCAAAAAGTAAATCCAGGGGTTAGGTAAGGCTAGACCCCCCAATATCTTTAGGGCACTGTAGGGTGCTTCTTCCTCCACACTAAGTCCTTGAACATAGAGTTAATCTGTTTGTATTAATCTTGGGGCACCTAGATGGGAGACTTTGGATTCAGGGAGTTTGGAAGGGAGGACTTACTGAATTGCTGGTTGTATTTTTATTAATACTTGCATTCTTTTTACTCATCATTTCTGTCTGGTGCAATCCCCATTAGGAAATGAGCTCCATAATTGACAATGCCATCCAGTGTACATCTTGCCATATGTGCGCAATCCTTGAACAGCCGGTCGAGGGTACATACTGCTGTGTGAGATGTGAGTATGTTGCGCATTTGGAGCCCAGATACTGGATCTAAATGAACAACTGGCAACGCTGAGATCCATAGACAATATGGAAAGGAGTCTGCTGCTCACTGAACAGCTGCTAAATGGGATAG
>JARQOC010000003.1:349352435-349377435 GCA_033576535.1 Allobates femoralis | reverse complement strand
TAACCATGTTTTTGGAAGGGTTCTGAAATGGTTTCAATTATTCAAATAAATTATTAACTATATATTTGCCATACATTCCCCCGTTTGGAGACATTCAAAATCTTACCCAAAATCCTTGCCCTAGGTGACAGAGGGGGAGAGGTAAAGAAAAGTGGGAAAGGAGTCTTCACCAATATGGAGACAACCATAACGTCTAACCCTAATGACAATCATAACGCCTTTGTAACTGGTCTTGCTGCACCCTAAACTGTTATCTAAGATGATATCTCACCTCTCTATTTAATACTACTGAAATACATAGCAAAAGTTATACACACAAAAATATGGAGATTATATTTACTAAAATAGGTTCTAAACATAATAAAAATGAATGCTGCTCCCACAGTTCCCTTCTCCCATGGCAGTGAGTAAATGCTCCAACCAATGCATGCAGCCTATTGGGTAGGTACATTCTCCTCCCTAGTTGACGGCGCCGGTCTTCCTACACCACTTCACTGGATTCCCCACAAAGGTCTGCCCATTACACCATCGGATGGACACAAACACTCACAAACCAAGGCAAACAAGGAAACTATACGAATGCCGCAATCAAATACCGTTCATAATTATCACTCAACTGTTATTCATTATATTTGACATTCTCCATAAGTCGGTCCTCACTACGGTCTAATTCAGGAGCACATGGCCTCGTACCAAGTCAATGTTGCTTCAGTCTTATCTAAAATAAGTCAGTCCTTGATATTCAAAAAATAAAAGTGTCCTGAGCGGTCAGTGTCCCTTGGGATGTTTATATCCATCACATATAGGCCAGTGTCTGTAGTAAGAGACATTTGGTAGTTCTCCTGGGCTCGTCTGCCTTGTAGTGTAGATCTTGGATCTAGTTGGGCTGCCATTTAAGCTCTTCAGCTGTCTCAGTCATCAGCAGAATTTCTGACGTTTATCACTCCATCTCCAGACTGTGGGAAGCGACTTCGGTCCACAGTAGCTGCATGTTAAAGGGGGAGAGAAAGCTCAAAAATACAGGTTAGACAAGCCCTTTATAAGTGTCAAAACATAAGAAAAACCTATCTCAGGGAATCTATTACCTGGACAACATTTTCCACCATAATCTCATAAAAATTTGTACCATTTTTAAAACTATCTATGACATAGAAATACCCTGCAAAACAAAAAAAAATCACAAAATTTTACTTATAACCTTAATAACCTTAAGAATATAGGTCACCCCCCCCCCCGAGCATCTTATCATCTAATATTACGTATGCACACCATCTTTCAAGAAAGAGATATAAAAAGAATATGGTATAAGTTCTTGACTTACCTATAAATGAAAAACAATCATCCCTAAGAGAAGAGAAGACCTGCTTGCTTTAAACAGTGCCTTCCCCCCTCCCACCAGTCCCACAATGAAAAACACGGCCAGGCCTGGATGAGTTGAAAAGGTCGGTCACAGTTTATTAATTTTGCTTGCAGAGAAAGGTACTTACATTTCATAAAGGGCTCATCGCTGAATGCCGTGTCTGAGACAGACCGGCGAGCTTGCCAATGAGCGGTTATGAACCTTAGCCTTTCTCCACCTTTTCCGCTGTGACTTAAACAATTAAAATGCACAAAAAAACTTTGTGTATTAATATCAAGAACAATCAAAAGCTTCCAAGGGTCACCGGGTGAAAAGAGAAAGTAACTGTCCTGGGTACCTGAATATAACCCCTGTAGGTGTGGCTGGATGCCCCTTCCCCTATTATCCCGTTGGTCAGTTGGGCATCCCAATTAGTGTTCTACCTGAGGAGTGGTGGAAGGGGGGAATAGGGCACTGACCATTACATTCCTCTAGCTTCCTCCTGATGGGCCCAACAGTCAGAGGCATGTTCCTTAATCAGTACGGTGCCTGCCATACTTATCATCAGTGGTCTCTTCTGCTTTTCTGAAAAACAGGTCAAAAAGGTAACTGGATATCTGGGAAAACTTCCAATTATTTATTACTAGTAAAAAGGCCCGATGCAATTGCATCGGGAGCGCGGTGAAATGAATTGTGTGTATACAGGCGGGTGAGTGGCTAGCAGAGCATACATGGGGCTCTGTGGGTAGCAGAGTATACAGGCGGGTCTGTGGGTAGCAGAGTATACAGGCGGCTCTGTGGGTAGGAAAGCATACAGAGGGCTCTGTGGGTAGCAGAGTATACAGGCGGGTTTGTGGGTAGCCGATTATACAGGCGGCTCTGTGGGTAGCAGAGTATAGAGAAGGGTCTGTGGGTAGCAGATTGTACAGGCGGCTCTGTGGGTAGCAGAGTATATAGGCGGCTCCGTGGGTAGCAGAGTATACAGGCGGGTCTGTGGGTAGCAGAGTATAGAGGCAGCTCTGTGGGAAGCAGAGTATACAGGCGGCTGTGTGGGTAGCAGAGTATACAGGCGGCTCTGTGGGTATCAGAGTATAGAGGGGGCTCTGTGGATAGCAGAGTATGATGTGGTGGGAGGCTGGAGGGGTGAGGAGAGAAGAGGCTGGAGGGGTGAGGAGAGCAGAGGCTGGAGTGGTGAGGAGAGGTCCAGCTGAAGGGGTGAGGAGAGGTTCAGCTGGATGGGTGAGGAGAGGTCCGGCTGGAGGGGTGAGGAGAGATGCGGCTGGAGCGGCGACTTCACCGCTCGGCAGCAGGACGTGGCTGCGTGCTGGGGCTGATCGCAGTCCCAGTCACACGGCATTGTCCTCTGCGGCGGGTTGGGTGATGCAGAGAGGGATCAGTGCCTGCCCTCAGGTCACACATGTGACCTGAGGGGAAGGAGCGGATTGGGCGGTGTGTGGAAAAGACAGGACAGCCATCCGATTGGTCTAGGATGCCAAGTCCTGGCCAATGCGATGGGCGTCTTGTGTGTACAACACAGCGCCCAATCCGCTTGCAGGGGCGGCGGGGGCGGCCAATGGGAGTGAGCGGGGCGTGACAGGCTTTGGAGGCTGACACAGTCCGCTCACTCCCATTGGCTGTTGCCGCCCAGAGGACGACGTCATTGGGTCCCGGCACCCGGCCACAGCCCGTAGACCGCTACTCCACCAGCATGGCGACATTGAGGCCCCAGCGGTGAGAGAGCGGCGAGGGGCGGAAGGCACCGGCGGCATCCGGGCAGCTGGAGCTCGCGGAGGGCGCGAGGGCGGTGGCGATGAAGCGGGGCCGACAGTTGGCAAGATGGCAGCAGTGTCAGGTAGTGCGGCTGAGGATGGAGGAGGCTGTGAGGATGGAGGAGGCAGAGCGGATGGAGGAGGCAGAGCGGATGGAGGAGGCTGTGAGGATGGAGGAGGCTGTGAAGATAGGGAGGCTGTGAAGATGGAGGAGGCTGTGAGGATGGAGGATGCTGTGAGGATGAAGGCGGCTGTGAGGATGGAGGAGGCTGTGAGGATGTAGAGGCTGTGAGGATAGGGAGACTGTGAAGATGGAGGAGGCTGTGAAGATGGAGGAGGCTGTGAAGATGGAGGAGGCTGTGAGGATGGAGGAGGCTGTGAGGATGGAGGAGGCAGAGGGGATGGAGGAGGCAGAGGGGATGGTGGAGGCTGTGAGGATAGAGGAGGCTGAGGGGATGGAGGAGGCTGTGGGGCTGGAGGAGGTTGGGAGGACGAAGGAGGCAGTGAGGATGGAGGAGGCTGTGAAGATGGGGAGGCTGTGAGGATGGGATGGATGTGAGGATGGAGGAGGCTGTGAGGACGGAGGAGGCTGTGAAGATGGAGGATGCAGTGAGGATGGAGGAGGCTGTGAGGATGGAGGAGGCTGTGAGGATGGAGGAGGCTGAGGGGATGGGAAGGCTGTGAGGATGGAGGAGGCAGTGAGAATGGAGGAGGCTGTGAGGATGGGGAGGCTGTGAGGATGGAGGAGGCTGTGATGATGGAGGAGGCTGTGAGGATGGGGATGCTGTGAGGATGGAGGAGGGTGTGAGGATGGAGGAGGCAGTGAGGATGGGGAGGCAGTGAGGATGGAGGAGGGTGTGAGGATGGGGAGGCTGTGAGGATGGAGGAGGCTGTGAGGCTGGAGGAGGCTGTGAGGATCGGGAGGCTGTGAGGCTGGAGGAGGCAGTGAGGCTGGAGGAGGCTGTGAGGCTGGAGGAGGCTGTGAGGCTGTGAGGCTGGAGGAGGCTGTGAGGATATAGGAGGCTGTGAGGCTGGAGGAGGCAGTGAGGCTGGAGGAGGCAGTGAGGCTGGAGGAGGCTGTGAGGCTGTGAGGCTGGAGGAGGCTGTGAGGCTGGAGGAGGCAGTGAGGATGGGGAGGCTGTGAGGATGGAGGAGGCTGTGAGGCTGGAAGAGGCTGTGAGGATGTGAGGCTGGAGGAGGCTGTGAGGCTGGAGGAGGCTGTGAGGATGGGGAGGCTGTGAGGCTGGAGGAGGCTGTGAGGCTGGAGGAGGGTGTGAGGCAGGACGAGGGTGTGAGGCAGGAGGAGGGTGTGAGGCTGTGAGGCTGGAGGAGGGTGTGAGGATGGGGGAGGCTGTGAGGCTGAAGGAGGCTGTGAGGCAGGACGAGGGTGTGAGGCAGGAGGAGGGTGTGAGGCTGTGAGGTCTGGAGGAGGGTGTGAGGATGGGGAGGCTGTGAGGCTGGAGGAGGCTGTGAGGCTGGAGGAGGGTGTGAGGCTGGAGGAGGCTATGATGCTGGAGAAGGCTGTGAGGCAGGAGGAGGCTGTGAGGCAGGAGGAGGCTGTGAGGCTGGAGGAGGGAGTGAGGCTGGAGGAGGGTGTGAGGATGGGGAGGCTGTGAAGCTGGAGGAGGCTGTGAGGCTGGAGGAGGCTGTGAGGATGGGGAGGCTGTGAGGCTGGAGGAGGCTGTGAGGCTGGAGGAGGCTGTGAGGCTGGAGGAGGCTGTGAGACAGGAGGAGGCTGTGAGGCTGGAGGAGGCTGTGAGGCTGGAGGAGGCAGTGAGGCTGGAGGAGGGTGTGAGGATGGGGAGGCTGTGAGGCTGGAGGAGGCTGTGAGGCTAGAGGAGGCTGTGAGGATGGGGAGGCTGTGAGGCTGGAGGAGGCAGTGAGGCTGGAGGAGGCTGTGAGGCAGGAGAAGGGTGTGAGGATAGAGGAGGCTGTGAGGCTGGAGGAGGCTGTGAGGCTGGAGGAGGCTGTGAGGACAGAGGAGGCTGTGAGGACGGAGGAGGCTGTGAAGATGGAGGATGCAGTGAGGATGGAGGATGCAGTGAGGATGGAGGATGCAGTGAGGATGGAGGAGGCTGTGAGGATGGAGGAAGCTGTGAGGATGGAGGAGGCTGAGGGGATGGGGAGGCTGTAAGGATGGAGGAGGCTGTGAGGGTGGAGGAGGCTGTGAGGGTGGAGGAGGAAGTGAGGCTGGAGGAGGCTGTGAGGCTGGAAGAGGCTGTGAGGCTGGAGGAGGCTGTGAGGATGGAGGAGGCTGTGAGGCTGGAGGAGGCAGTGAGGCTGGAGGATGCAGTTAGGCTGGAGAAGGCTGTGAGGATGGGGAGGCTGTGAGGCTGGAGGAGGCTGTAGAGGCTGGAGAGGAGGGTGTGAGGCTGTGAGGCTGGAGGAGGCTGTGATGCTGGAGGAGGCTGTGATGCTGGAGGATGCTGTGAGGCTGTGAGGCTGGAGGAGGCTGTGAGTCTGGAGGAGGGTGTGAGGATGGGGAGGGTGTGAGGCTGGAGGAGGCTGTGAGGCTGGAAGAGGCTGTGAGGCTGGAGGAGGGTGTGAGGATGGGGAGGCTGTGAGGCTGGAGGAGGCTGTGAGGCAGGAGGAGGGTGTGAGGCTGTGAGGCTGCAGGAGGCTGTGATGCTGGAGGAGGCTGTGAGGCAGGAGGAGGCTGTGAGGCTGTGAGGCTGGAGGAGGCAGTGAGGCTGGAGGAGGGTGTGAGGCTGGAGGAGGCTGTGAGGCTGGAGGAGGCTGTGAGACAGGAGGAGGCTGTGAGGCTGGAGGAGGCTGTGAGGCTGGAGGAGGCTGTGAGGATGGGGAGGCTGTGAGGCTGGAGGAGGCTGTGAGGCAGGAGGAGGCTGTGAGGATAGAGGAGGCTGTGAGGCTGGAGGAGGCTGTGAGGCTGGATGAGGCTTTTACTGTACTGAGCATGCTCAGTACAGTAAAACATCTCCAAACAGGAAGGCAGGGGTTAAAAAAAAAAAATGTTATACTCACCTCACCCCGAGCCCCCGCCGTCTCCCGCCGTCTTCCTGCAGGCTGCCGGTGGCTCCCGCAGGCTCGCAGTGTTTGCAGAGGTCATCTACTGCAGTACAGGACCTGTGAGGCTGGAGGAGGCTGTGAGGCTGGAGGAGGCTGTGAGGCTGGAGGAGGGTGTGAGGATGGGGAGGCTGTGAGGCTGGAGGAGGCTGTGAGGCAGGAGGAGGGTGTGAGGCTGTGAGGCTGCAGGAGGCTGTGATGCTGGAGGAGGCTGTGAGGCAGGAGGAGGCTGTGAGGCTGTGAGGCTGGAGGAGGCAGTGAGGCTGGAGGAGGGTGTGAGGCTGGAGGAGGCTGTGAGGCTGGAGGAGGCTGTGAGACAGGAGGAGGCTGTGAGGCTGGAGGAGGCTGTGAGGCTGGAGGAGGCTGTGAGGATGGGGAGGCTGTGAGGCTGGAGGAGGCTGTGAGGCAGGAGGAGGCTGTGAGGATAGAGGAGGCTGTGAGGCTGGAGGAGGCTGTGAGGCTGGATGAGGCTTTTACTGTACTGAGCATGCTCAGTACAGTAAAACGTCTCCAAACAGGAAGGCAGGGGTTAAAAAAAAAAAATTTTATGCTCACCTCACCCCGAGCCCCCGCCGTCTCCCGCCGTCTTCCTGCAGGCTGCCGGTGGCTCCCGCAGGCTCTTAGTGTTTGCAGAGGTCATCTACTGCAGTACAGGACCTGTGGTGATGTCACAGACACGTGACCGCAAGTTACCATGGAGTAACCTGGCGTCACGTGACTGTGACATCACCACAGGTCCTGTACTGCAGTAGACGACCTCTGCAGACACTGCGAGCCTGCGGGAGCCACCGGCAGCCTGCAGGAAGACGGCGGGAGACGGCGGGGGCTCGGGGAGAGGTGAGCATCATTTTTTTTTTTTTGAAGGGTAGTGCGGCTACGGAGTCTGGGATTCGGCTACAGTGCCCGAATTCCAAACTCCCGATTATATAAGTAGATACACCTACCATATTCTTATTTACATGAATATTTACTCATTTGCCTACTCACTCTGCTTCAGAACATTTTTAACCAACATATTAGACATCTTATGGTATTTTATATAGGAGAGAGAGATCCACACCTACTAGGACATGTTTATAACTTTTCTCTCCTTGTCCGCACCCTATTTGCAATTCTTAAAGCTTGTGGAGCGGCTGCTGCTTCAAACTCTTACCTTTCTGAGTTGTGTTGTGTGTAGGAATAATGCAGGATTGTACACAAGGCCTTAACTATAACCAGGAGCGAACCAGGCAGTATTCATCTGACTACACTCATGACCGGTCGAGGTGTATGTGGGGCCAAGCACAACTCCCTTTTTGTTCTTTTAGTATTTATTTAGTTCTGTCCGGGCAGTCCGATACCGAAGGGGTGCTTAGGCAGCCAGACGTAACAAGGCTGGGATGGATAACCTCCCGCCACTACCTAGACTAACTTTATTTTAACTTCAAATTGTACCTTGCCCTCTACCTCAAGGGGGTCACCTGTAGTGACTGTCAGCATGATTATACCATCCTAGACTGGCAACATGGTGTTTACCTCACCGTGATTTACCAATTCTGCATTTTGTATGCTTACCGTTCTGTAAGAATTGTACCTAGAAGAATCTCCACCTGCTCATGAAAAAGTGCAAAAACTGAGAATCAATTACTCTGATTACCTCATGCGAGGATCCTATCGGCGTCCAATGTAAGATCATCTCTCCTATACGTACATCTGAAATAAAACACTCAAGAATTCGTATTAGAAAAAAAATACTTATTCAACAAAATTCTTATTACAATTCTCTAATTATATTGATACCTATAAACTATGACTGTTTTATGCTTAACCAAAAACCCATTTAAATTCTTTTATAAATGTCTCCATTGGCGCTATATTTATAAACTTTAACTTTATAATGCTTAACCAAAAACCCATTTAAATTCTGTTATAAATGTCTCCATTGGTGCTATATTTATAAACTATAACTGTATGATGCTTAACCAAAAACCCATTTAAATTTCTCCATATATGTATCCATCCCCCCTCCGCATGAGGGAATCAGAAGATATCAGAGTAAAGATATATATACAAGATGGCTGCCACAGGAAGTTCTGATGGGCAAACCTTCCTCTGAGTCTTAAATTCCTAAGATGGGGGGAGGGACACTCTGAGCTGAGGTTTTCTATCTGAATCTGAAAACAAGTCCATCCCCCACCTGGAGCCAGCGCCATAACAACAAAAAAAAAACTACTTTAGAAAACAATGGGATTAGAATCTGAAGATTTAACACACATATACTAAGTATTATCATCTGTTCTCTATGCCTCTTCTAAAAACTATTGTTCCTCTGTAAAATTTAGACAGAAACATACAAAAATTATCCCGAATAATTATCATAGTGTCTAAAAAAAATATTAACACAACACAAACAAGAAGACAGTGTGTCAGTATGACTCAATAAAATAGAATAATCCCTGAATGAAAATCAGTAAAACCTAATTTTGTAGGACCTCGAGCAGGAATGTACAAAAACTGTCCAAAATAACTATTATTGCGTCCAATAATAGGCAATATTACTAGCTTCCAACTAAATACACAGTAAACAATTATGATTCTTAATGTTCTCAGCTAAAAATGAAAAGAAATACCAAAAATTCCTGTCTACTCATTCAGAATGTTAAAGAGATGATTTTTATTACTTTATGTAAAAAGGAACACGCAGACTCGCCCCTTCCACCCCTCCCTCTCAGTACCTGATGGGAGGGGGAAACATCTGGCACAGCTCTATAATATTGGCAGAAAATCAACACCAGGGGAACAAACACACATTATAACATAGCGTTCTCCCTAGGGAATTGTTTGGCAACATGTATAACTACACACCTGCTTCACATCACGCGTGATACAAAACGTCAAAATATACAGTCAACCCTGACATTACATCTCACATCATACATACATTTCCCTGCCGCTGTGATTAAAACTTTCACACAAACATTCCTGCATTCCATTGACTCCGCTCTATTATAAACAATCTTTCCAAAGGAAAAACAAAAGCAGTGATTCTAGTACAAAGTAAATTAATATATTTTGTCTGTTCTCTATATACTCACATATATTCCAATTAGGAGTTCTGTTTGTAAACCTGTGGATCTGGACTTTGACTGATTAACACCCATATTATAGCTTAAACCCAAGTCTCTATGCTTCTATCTTGGCTATAACTGTCCACCCCTCAAGACTACCACTGTCAGCAGGGTTGTATAAAGGGGAGTCAACTGGGATACCTTCAGTGAGCCAGCATTAAAGTTTATTCTGAACACTCTCAATAACCAAAATTTTTCTACACAGGGGATAATAAAAACTCTAAAAGGTATATGTTGTGAAATGACTAAAGCTTACTTAGTATGCAGAACAATAACCATTGTAGTTACCCTAAGGTGGCCCCTGGACACACCACGTGTGGAACAGTTAAACCCAAGTCCGTACCACCGTATATGGATAAACTCCTTGTGAAAAAATAAATATTCTGAATACAGACACCCGTGGGCCCTCTTCTCTGCCCAATAGATATATGAATGTCCAAAAATCCAGACATGCTTCCCAACGGCTCCTGTAACCGCCATATTACCTCTTATATAAGGACAATTTTCGGGGAAGACACTAAGGGCATCAATACCTTTTTGCTAGGGGTTTCCAAATTAGAAAATTGACCTGATAACTGTAAGCAAAAATACACCTCTATTCAGTATTTGTCCGTCGGTAGCTATTTCTGTCTAGTAATGTCCCTTTCCTCTACTGAGTCCGCAGAAATAGCAAGCTTCTGGAATCAGTCAGTCAGAGCCGGTCTGAGGACTGGGACTGGAATGGTGGTCACCAAACAGATAAAACAAATAAATATCAAACTGTGTTGGCCCCCTCCACACCTCAGTGGGGCAACAACTGGGTCATATAACTTTCTTACATATACGTCTTGCAACAAGACTCCTTATCTGACTATCGTTAACTGGACATGTATATTCTGTCTGCACACCCAGAGTACTGGAGAAGTGCCAGGGATTGCTATATAACCAGTTTCTTCCCGTGCATATGGAACATCAATAACACGATTTATTATCCAGCCAGCGGGCGTAATTGCTAGCTCTAAACCTGATTACATAATCGGCACGTCATCTGGAGAGAACGGAACAAACTCCTCACTACCAAAATATACGTAAATTACGTACCCGTCCACCACCGCAGCCAGGACTACACTCTATCCTTAGCTTGCGCGCGCGGGGTGAACAAACCACCAGCCGTATCAGGGGCTGGAACACCAGTAGTGAAATAAACCATCGGCCCCCCTTACACCAGGGGTCAACAAACCATCAACCCTATTAGGGGTTGATCTGCCATCAGCTCTATTCCCTGGGAATAGAGCTGAAGAACCAGGGAAACTGAATCTCCCCACTCAGCCGCCCCGTCTCTCCATTTACCGTGCTTTCTCTCTTTCTATGTTTTCTATGTACTGAAACTATAGCACTGATAGCATTGACATAAACACAGATAAACTCACTCAGGATCAGATTGCAAGAACACAAATATGGCAGACAATTAAGGAATTCTCAGGACAGGGTTACAAGTGCTAGGACTGCTCAGATCCGGTCATCTATGTCCGAGTCTGACAGCCAGCTACCTTTATCATCCCTGCACGGAGTTACAGGAGGGTCTTAGGTAAGATAAATAATTTTCTTACCTCATTGTAGCCTGCAGGTCTACCACTCGTGTCTGGTCCGTTCAGGGAATGAAGGTTCAGTTGTGGCTGTCGTCCCCTGGACGTCTCGTCCTAGCACGTTGGGTGCCAACTGTAATGGATGCCCCCCACATCTTTCGGGTGAGGCTGTCGTCTTAATTGTCTGCCACCAAATTGGATGCTTTGTCTATAGGTGCGTGCATGTCACCGGAAAGAAACCACGCTGACACGTTGTCAATGTAGAGCTTAATGGCAAAGACCTTTTATTAAAGGAGCAGCTAGCAGTTTTATTACTTATTCTTAAAGGGATGAACAAAGGGGTGTTACTAGATATTGCGTCATTTTATGCTGAATGTACATTTTATTCTGGAAAACATTTAATTATATTTTCTGCGTGTTAGTTAGTTTAACTAGCCTTGAAGTTGTACAGGACGTTCAGAACATGTTGATAAGAACTTCTATACGGTTACCTCTAAATCAAAACATTTATACAAAATCAGAGACACAGAAAATTCTAGAAGAAAGTCCGAGGATTCACATAACTATGTTTTTGGAAGGGTTCTGAAATGGCTTCAGTTATTCAAATAAATTATTAACTATTTATTTGCCATAACAGTGTACCGGTCAGACACAAACGCTGACGAGAATACCGAGTGTTTTGGCGTATCCTAATTTCTGCTACAACCCACTCCTGCCTATAGAGAGCTAAATTAATCCCTAAAAGCACTGTTTTGGGATGGATGAGATTTCCAGCCTGTCCACCAGCCCCAGATGTGATGCAGGCTAGTATACTGGCACAATGAAGTTTGCTATATATGTCGAGCCCACTGAGACGGGGTACTTAATACCGGACCGGGTTTGCTGCTGGGGATGTCACGGAGGGCCTGGTCTGGACCGTGTCCCGGGCCCTGGCAAGTAAAAGGGTGATATTTACAGGGGATTAAATGTTTGTTGTGACGCCACCCACGGTGTGTGGTCAGTAATGGGACCACCGCTGCTGCAGAACCTACGGGGATGATGTTAGGCAGCTTAGATAGCACTGCTCTCCGTAGGTAGAGGCAGGTTCCCCGGGGCAGTGGTTGTTATAGTCTATGGTGGAGGTGATAATAAGGGGATTGATAGTGGAGACGGATTGAAGGATCACACACTCACGTTTCTGTAGTTTTCCAAAGCTTTACTGCAGATGTTGTAGCAGATTGTCCACGGAGTCTGTACTGGGGCCGGGTTACTCCCAACCTGTCCAGGTCCTCATCTTCCTCGTGCTGGGCTGTGTGTGTGGCCCTGCTGCTGCTTCTAGCTGAGCTGCTGGCACTGTCTCTCTTCTCACAGGTACCCCATGGCTAGGCAACTTGAGTCTTCCGTGTGCTGCTGACCCCGCTGTGTTGCTTTGCACTGGTACAGTGTCGATCTAGAAACTCCACTATTCTTGGATTTACTGTGCTGTGTGTGTCAGTCACAGTCTCGATCCGGTGTCCATTCTGTGCGCTCCTCTGGGGCGAGTGGTGATGACACTCAAGCTCCCAGATGTGTTTCTCGGTCCTTTCCTCAGACCCTGGCAAGGCATGGAATCAGTGAGCAGACTGTAGAGAAGCCTGGCGCAGCACCTTTACACTACAGCCTCCCTCAGTTCTCCCAGGACCTGGACTCTCTCTAGAACTTTCCTCTAGAGACTAAATAACTACTTCCTCTTGACCCAGAGTACATAAGGGAGCTGGTTTAGCTCCCCCTCCTGGCTAACAGGTGCTAGTGTAGTGTCAGTGTGTTGTGGGGAGGGAACCCCTTAGTTAAATACAGTACTCCGGGACTGTGGAAAAACAAGCAAATAACAGTTAACACAATTAATATTTAAAGAGACTTAAAAGTAAAAAGTACAAAAATCACTAAAGTTTCAAAAAGAGTCCAAAAATTCAAAAAGCAGTCTTTCCGGGGGTTTAGTCTATTGCCTCGGGCTGATGAATATATACAAGAGAGTTCTTACCACAACCAGTCCGTGGTATATATGGTCCATAAGTAAACAAGAAAGGTTCAAAGTTCATACAGGATAGTCTCTGTAGTTACTGGGCTTTTTTAATGTTGCACTAACTATGTACATTTGTCCACGGGCGTTTCTGCTTAGGAGGCCTGGATTCGCTACACCACCCCCAGGCGCTTTCTTTCCCTAACTTAATGTGCATGGGGGTCAATCCAGTTCCTCCACCCTCTTGGACACAGTCTACCGGGTTCAATTTATATTTAAACAAACATATTTACATTTTACAGTTAATGCCATCTCAATTTTTGTACCTAGCTGGTAACTGACCTTGAGTACTATGCTCTGATCTGCGCACTGCTGGTGTATTTAGCATGATGGTGTGAGTGGACGTGTACCTATTTGGGGTATTTGGTACTGTGGCAGATGGGGGTCTGACTGCAGGACTGGCAAGTTCACTGGGACCAGGAATTTCTTCTTCCTCTCTGGATTCTACTTCCAGTTCTTCAAGTCTTGGGACTTCTTCTGGTATCACAGGTTCTGGTGTTGGTTCCACCATTGAAGGGAATGCAATCATTGGTACTACAACGGCTCCGTAGTAATTTGGCCATGTTTTGGGGAAATCTCCTAGTACTGTATGGAATACTTCATCTTCCTCTTTCTCTTTAATAGGTTGAACCTGTACGGGTTCTGTTATTTCAGGTGTCTTCAGGGTCTCAGGACACGGTTTGAGCTGATCTTGGGATACAATTGCTGAACTTTTCCCTCATCTTTACTTATCAGGCACGTTTTAACATTGTCTAGGTTAGATGGTAAGACTGTGTATGGGATGGTTTCCCACTGATTATCCAATTTGTTAGAGTGTCTCTTTCTCTTGAGAACTTGTTCACCAGGTTGTAACGGTGTTGCTCGAGCATGTTTGTTAAAGGTTTTCTCTTGTCTTGCTCTAGCTTGCTGAAGGTTTCTCTCTACACATTCTTGTACTTGATGATACTGTTGTTGACATAGAGTATCCCAATCTGATTCTTCCACTTCTGTGTCTGGTTTTACAATTCCCATTTCTTTTTTAAATCAGATCTTTTTTATTGAAAAGGAAAGACATTTTTCAATACAATAGATATCAACACATAAAGAAAAACAAAGGAGACATGTAGCAATAGCTTATACAGCCCACACATAAATACGCCCTCCTCCCCCTCCCCTATTCCAATAAACCTACGATTCCCATTTCTAAATCAATTGGTAGCTTACCGGGTCTTGCACGCATAAGGTAGGCTGGAGTGCAGTTTGTAGAACTCACTAGAACATGGTTGTATAAGTCTACCAAATCGGGTAATTTATCTGGCCACTGATTTCTTTCAGACTCTGGTAATGTCTTCAACAGGTCGATTACAATATGGTTCATCTTCTTGCATAAGCCATTTGTTTGGGGATGGTACGTTGTTGTGCGGATTTTCTTACAGCCATACATATTGCAGAATTCCTGGAAAATCTCTGATTCAAAAGCTGGACCTTGATCTGCAAGGACTTATTCTGGGTAATCTTGCGGTCTACAGAAATGTGTCTGAAATGCTTTTGCTGCCGTCTTCGCTGTCAAGTCTTTGACGGGTACCATCACTAAGAAGCATGAGTAATGGTCCAGGATGGTTAAGGCATAGACTTAGCCTGACCAGCTTGGTGTCAACCTGACGTGGTCTAACACGACTAGCTCAAGTGGTTGCTTGGTTATTATGGGCTGGAGTGGAGCTTTCTGTGGATCTTTCCTTCTGAGGTTGCATGCGGCACATCTTCTACACCATAGTTCAATTGACCTTCTCATGCCAACCCAATAGAAATGCTTCCAACTTCTTCCATCCGAAATTACCTGCACCGTCGTGGTAGGCTTCTAAGACCATTCTGATGTCTTGCTTGGGCACGATTATGTGCCAGACCAGTTCATGTGTTTTAGGGTTGGTATGCCTTCTGCAGAGCTTTCCTTGATACAGGAACAACTTGCCTCTTTCTTTCCAGAGCTGTTGGGTCTCATCCGGGGCATTCTGATTAGGGTATGCACCTGGTTCTGTAAGCAGTTCTTTCACTAGCTTCACAGCTGGATCAGTATCTAGGGTGTCAGCCCATCCATGGTGTGCTAACTGGTTGAGATTTGCCTTTTGTTCTCTTTGGTAGATGCCGGGTTGATAATCTTCTACCTTTGAACGATGAAAGGCCGGCAGTTCAATCTCTTCCAACTCTTCCGGTTCCTCTTCAACGTCTTCCAGGTGTGGCATCCGGGATAAGGCATCTGCGTTCCCGTTCTTGTGGCCTGCCCTATATTTGATGACAAAGTTGTAGTTAGACAGCCGGGCTATCAATCGCTGCTCCAATGCACCTAATTTTGCTGAATCCAGGTGAGTCAACATGTTGTTATCCGTGTAGATGGTGAATTCTGCAGCTACTAAGTAGTACTTGAAACGTTCAGTTACAGCCCAAACTACTGCCAGTAGTTCTAACTTGAAGGAGCTGTAGTTCTCGGGATTTCTTTCTGTAGGCCGGAGCTTTCTACTTCCAAAGGCAATAACTCTCTCTTTGCCTCCTTGCTACTGGGATAATACTGCTCCCAGTCCCACGTTGCTGGCATCCGTGCATAGAATGAATGGCTGATGGTAATCAGGGTATGCCAGAATCTCTTCTCCCGTCAGTGCACATTTCAGCTTGTTGAGGGAGTCTTCCTTCTCTTCACTCCACTGGAAAGGAGGATTACGGGTTGCAGACTTTCTTGACTGTCCTACCAGGATGTCTTGTAGGGGAACTGCTAGCTTCGTGAATCCACTGATAAATCTTCTATAATAGGCTACCATGCCCAGGAATTTTACCTTACCAAATATCGCCACAAAACTGTGTCAATATTTTTTGTGAATCAGCACATCCAAAATTTATGGCAAAAAATCACTTTATTATTAAAATTGATTCATATTGACAGAACACACATTTGTGCCAATAACAGAGAAATATAAAATATGCATGATTAAAGTGCTCTATTATTACACTAATGCCCTACCCATACATTGTTGTAAATCAAACCCATATCTATAGTCAGGCAATCATATATTGTTATAAGGTTAGAATTAGACCGAACTCACCCCCCACCCCCACCCCTACCCACTATCTAAGGACATTAGTGATAGTGATGGGCGAATCCTAAATTACTCGGAATCGCTTGACTCTAGCGAGTCCGAGCCCAGGACTCGCTACTCGTTGCGAGTCTAGCGAGTCCAATGTTAATGAATGGGGAAGCGAGTAATAGCGAGTAGTGTGAGATTTACAAATCGCAGATGTGTCTCGGAAGCTTCAGCCTGAAGCAATCCTAGTTTTGTCCTTTATTTGCATTGCTAGTTTACTTTGTAAGTAATCGCTGACTCGCACAGATAAGATCCTGTCTTCTCTGTGTTCTGGCTGCCCCAGCTCCAGGGTCCTAGAGCCTGCCTGCTGCCTGATGTAGCAGAGCTGACATTGTTCTCAGTCTGCTCATTCCCTGTGTACAGACATGAATGTCTGTGCACAGAGATGATGTAGCAGAGCTGAGATTGTTCTCAGTCTGCTCATTCCCTGTGTACAGACATGAATGTCTGTGCACAGAGATGATGTAGCAGAGCTGAGATTGTTCTCAGTCTGCTTATTCCCTGTGCATAGACATCTATATTTATGCACAGGGGATGTAGCAGAGAGGACATCGCGTTTTGGACTGCGTCGGACGGAAGAGGATTTTTTTAATTAAAGATGGAGTCCCTAATGGCTTTTTTTTTTTATTTCTAATAAAAATTTTCCTTGTGTTGTGTTTTTTTTAAAACAATTTAATAGAAATTCATGGTGGTCATGTCTAATATTGGCGTGACCGCCATAAATTTCGGGCTTAGGGCCAGCTGATAATACAAAGCTGGCCCTAACCTCTTTATTACCCAGCGTGCCACCGCTACCAGGGCCGCTGGAAGAGCGGGGTTCAGCGCCAGAGGATGGCGCTTCAATGAACGCGCCATCTTCTGGGGCGGCTGCGGGCTGCAATTTGCAGCGGGGGGTGCCCAGAAAGCTTGGGCATCCCTGCGCTGCGGATTCCAGCCCCCAGCTGCTTAGCTGTACCTGGCTAGACATAGAAATTGCGCGGAGCCCCACGCATTTTTTTTTAAATTATTTCATGAAATTCTGAGATTCTGACTCTGAGACTCTGACTCTGAGACTCTGACTCTGAGACTCTGACTCTGAAATTCATGAAATAATAAAAAAAAAATGCGTGGGGCTCCGCGCAATTTCTATGTCTAGCCAGGTACAGCTAAGCAGCTGGGGGCTGGAATCCGCAGCGCAGGGATGCCCAAGCTTTCTGGGCACCCCCCGCTGCAAATTGCAGCCCGCAGCCGCCCCAGAAGATGGCGCGTTCATTGAAGCGCCATCCTCTGGCGCTGAACCCCGCTCTTCCAGCGGCCCTGGTAGCGGTGGCACGCTGGGTAATAAAGAGGTTAGGGCCAGCTTTGTATTATCAGCTGGCCCTAAGCCCGAAATTTATGGCGGTCACGCCAATATTAGACATGACCACCATGAATTTCTATTAAATTGTTTTAAAAAAAACACAACACAAGGAAAAATTTTTATTAGAAATAAAAAAAAAAGCCATTAGGGACTCCATCTTTAATTAAAAAAATCCTCTTCCGTCCGACGCAGTCCAAAACGCGATGTCCTCTCTGCTACATCCCCTGTGCATAAATATAGATGTCTATGCACAGGGAATAAGCAGACTGAGAACAATCTCAGCTCTGCTACATCATCTCTGTGCACAGACATTCATGTCTGTACACAGGGAATGAGCAGACTGAGAACAATCTCAGCACTGCTACATCATCTCTGTGCACAGACATTCATGTCTGTACACAGGGAATGAGCAGACTGAGAACAATCTCAGCACTGCTACATTATCTCTGTGCACAGACATTCATGTCTGTACACAGGGAATGAGCAGACTGAGAACAATGTCAGCACTGCTACATCAGGCAGCAGGCGGGCTCTAGGACCCTGGAGCTGCACAGAGAAGACAGCTGGACTCAGCTCGCAAAGAAACAGCAGTTATCTGCGAGTTTCCCTGCTATCACTGGCACAGTAGCCAGTGATTACTCGCGAGTCTAATGCAAACAATGGCAATCCTAGTTTTGTCAGCGTTTCTGACAAAACTAGGATTGATATTGATTTGCATTGGACTCGCGAGTAATCACTGGGAAACTCGCAGAGTACCGAGTCCTGCGAGTCCCTTACTACTCGCCGAGTAACGAGTCCTAGCGAGTAGATTCGCCCATCCCTAATTAGTGATATGTTAAAAAAAACCTTTAAGATAATATATACTTTTATAATTAATCTCCTATATTTTATATGAATACACATAACCATAAACATTAGTCAGCATAAAATTTCCATGATCAAGTTAGTGTGTTCCATTCTCAGGTGAGGTCATCCGTACTTTTTTCTCCAAAACTCTTCACCCAAGCCACCGACATTTGCTCTCGACAGGAATTAGACACAATTGAAGTCAAAACCGGACACATTATACTAAAACAAAACTAAAAAACAGAATAATTAATATCAAAGATATACGTCCATAAAAAACCTCCAACTATACATCTGGGTCAAACTTAATCTAAAGGAAAGCACTGAACCCTAGATTCTCATTGAGTCCCTGTGGTGTGAGGGTCCCCAATCGGAAGATCCACCTGCTCTCCACCTGCTCTCCACCTGCGCCAATCTTTTTGCCAAATTACCTCCTCTCACTCCCATAGACACCATATCTATGGCCTTTACCCTTAACTGTCTAGCGTCACATTGGTGGAAACGTTTAAAATGTCGTGGGAGCGTTTTCAGCTGTTTTGGATCCTCCTCGGTCAGTGCTTTCTCTATGTCCCTCACATGTTCACGGGTTCTTACCCTAAGCTCTCTGGTGGTCATCCCGACATAAAATTTCCCGCACGGGCATTCCGCCTGATAAACTACCCCTTTTGACCCACATGAAAGAAAGTGTCGGATGTCAAAATCCCTAGATCCATCAAAATTGGTAAAGGTTTTAGATTTTACTATGTTCGAACATCCTTTGCACTCTCCACATGGGTAACACCCTTTAAGGTCTAACCAGGTCTGTGATATTGGTCGTTTTTCTGGCTCGAAATGACTTCTTACCAGAAAATCGCGCAAATTTTTTGTCCTCCTAGCTGTCATTTTTGGTACGGATGGCAGACACTTCTTTAAGATGGGGTCCGTTGTTAGCACCCCCCAATGTTTTCTCACTATTTCCCTAAGTTCTGGCTACTGTGTACTATAGGCGGTTATAAAACGGACTATATCTTCCGTATCATTGCCTTTCACAGGGGGTTTGTAGAGAACCTCATTACGGGATAGCTTCTTAACCTTAACCTTGTACTTAAAGTGACCCTAAACCCAGAAGCCAACCCCACATCCCCTTCATACCTATCCATGCAGCTTGTGAAGCTGCTGCCATCGATCCCTGTATCTTGCAAAACCGCTGGGGCATTCTTCATAAATCATACTTTTATAATCGCATTTCTGGGCGTTTCACTGAAATTTTAAAGCCGTAGCAGGCGGGCCTGTGTGCCGCTCTCCCCCTCCCTGTCCGTAATTCTGCACGCCCATGGCTGCGTGCATAAACAACAGAGAGGCGGCTCGCCTCATAGTATGGGCGGTGAAACCGGTATGACGCGAATTACGTCATATCGGCTTCACCGCCCATACTATGAGGCGAGCCGCCTCTCTGTTGTTTATGCACGCAGCCATGGGCGTGCAGAATTACGGACAGGGAGGGGGAGAGCGGCACACAAGCCCGCCTGCCTCATGATTTATGAAGAATTCCCCAGCGGTTTTGCAAGATACAGGGATCGATGGCAGCAGCTTCACAAGCTGCATGGATAGGTATGAAGGGGATGTGGGGTTGGCTTCTGGGTTTAGGGTCACTTTAAAGGGGTTTTTTAACATATCACTAATGTCCTTAGATAGTGGGTAGGGGTGGGGGTGGGGGGTGAGTTCGGTCTAATTCTAACCTTATAACAATATATGATTGCCCGACTATAGATATGGGTTTGATTTACAACAATGTATGGGTAGGGCATTAGTGTAATAATAGAGCACTTTAATCATGCATATTTTATATTTCTCTGTTATTGGGACAAATGTGTGTTCTGTCACATTGTTATTTTTTGCACTTTATGTACTTTTTGTACCCTAACAAGCCACTTTTTTTGTCTCACTGTTGTACTTTTGGTATATTAGCACTTATTATGTATTTTTTACACATTTATCCTGTATAAATTTGCACTGTCACTTTAAATACCTAATTTGTAGGTATTGGCACTTTAAATCCCGTTTGTATTATCGCATTTGTCATACTGTGGTCAAAAGTGGTATTTACAACTCCTTAGTGAGCTTTAGGCAAGTGGAGTACCACCATTAACATAATTTGTGCCCCTAAGTTTCATAGATTTTGCATGGGATACATCACAGCACCATTGCCCGGGCAGCTTAGACGCTGATCACATCTTTTTGATGGTGAAGCGTCTGCCCGGGTTACTATGGGGATGCGCAGCGCTGTCACGTCTCTCTGACGTACAGCACATGCGCACCCCGACAGACGCTGGATCGCACGCGCTGACTATATCCGTCTGATGGGAAAGCGCCTGCTCGGATCACTATGGAGACGCGTGCGCGGTTACGTAGGGATGACGTGCGGCGCGTGCGCACTCTGAGTAGACTCTGGATCACTGATGGCACGGTGGTGCGAGTGCCAAGCGTCTCCCGGGCAACGTATTGCACATGGGGTAGTCATGTGACTACGTTTTAACCCGGAATTGGTGCGGCCCTCGGTGGAAACAGGCATTTGGTGCAGCTTGAGACAGGGGAAGGCATTGAAGGAGGCTCAGTGACCCGGAAATGGTTAAAGGGGGAGACTTGACTGTGACGGACAGGGGGAGTAGTTCTGACAGGTGTAGCTCATAATGAGGTAGTGGACACTATATAAGACAGGAAACTTCCACATAGCACAATGCACGCCCTGAGGAAAAACAACAACTTTGAAACGTGCGTCGGCTGAGGGGTTGGGGCGGGAGCACTGTGGCAGCAGGGGTCCAAGGAGTGATTGTCTGTGAGAACTATTCTGGCACCAGGTATTTTGAATACTTTAGTATCTAATGGATGACCATCTAATGACCATTTAGGCCTGTAGGAGCATTCCTTTTTGATTTAAGAGAGGGATTAAGATAAATACAAGTGTGATAGTGCTCCATTCTGTTCCCCTGTTAGTATTTGCTGCTACTTGTGTATTCTATAAAGCCCACCCTATGATTTTGTGCATGATAGGGACTGTGTTCCCGATTAATACATGTTATGTACGATAAATAATTTTAATATGAATCAATTTTAATAATAAAGTGATTTTTTGCCATAAATTTTGGATGTGCTGATTCACAAAAAATATTGACACAGTTTTGTGGCGATATTTGGTAAGGTAAAACGTATTTAGGTGAAGCACGTATTGTTAAGGGGACCCTTTTATGTGCATGCCCAGGAATTGCCTCGCTTCTTTCATGTTTGTAGGTCTTGGCCAATCCCTTATCATGGTGACTTTATCAGGATCCGGTGCTACTCCCTCTGAACTCACGACATGTCCCAGGTACTGTACCTTTGGTTTGAGAAGGTGACATTTGGATGGCTTGATTTTCATGCCGTATCTGGACAAGGCTTCAAACACTTCTGCCAGGTCTTGTAGATGTTGCTCATACGTCTTGGAGTAGACTATGACGTCATCTAGGTACAGGAGGACAGTTTCAAAGTTCTTATGTCCTAGGCAGCTCTCCATCTGGCGTTGGAAGGTCTCAGGTGCGTTGCAGGGTCTGAACGGCATATAATTGAACTCACAAAGGCCCATCGGCGTAGTAAACGCTGTCTTCTCTTGTCGGCCTCGGCCACAGGAACCTGCCAGTACCCACTAGTCAGATCAAGGGTGGAAAAGTAGTTAGCAGATTTTAATGCAGGTAATGACTCCTCAATCCTAGGTAATGGGTAGGCGTCTTTATGTGTGATGCGATTAATCTGCCGATAATCTACGCACATTCTCATGGTCCCGTCCTTCTTTTTAACTAACACTAGAGGTGCTGCAAAGGGGCTACAACTGTCTCTTATTAACCCTGCAGTTTTCATTTCTTTGACCATGTCTTTGGTGGTTTGGTAGTGAGCGGGTGGTAATGGTCTATACCTCTCTTTTATAGGCTGATGGTTACTTGTGGGTATAGTGTGCTCTACCCCTTTGATTTGCCCAAAGTCTAACGTGTGTTTTCTGAATATTTGCTCATATTCTTTCACGCCCCGGTATACTCCATGCTTGTGATGGGGAGGTGTAGAACTGGTACCTACATGTAGCTTTTGGCACCAATCCTCCAGCTTTTCCCCTGAGCCATTGTCATCCGACTGACTTGACGGGTCCAAGGGCTCGACGGCTGTGATATTATTCTTATCAACCGTGTACAATTTAGCCATGGTAGCATACTTTGGTAATGTGATCTCGTACTCTCCGCAGTTTAATAGGCGTAATGGCACTCTTTCCCGGGGGTACTCAACCACTCCTCTAGCTGTGACTATAGTGGGTCTACTGTCTGAGTACACGGGTTCTACCAGGGCTTGATAGTCTTGCCCTTTAATGCCTATTGCGGCTCTACACCAGACCAACATTTCAGTTTTGGGAGGTATTACAATGAGTATTGGATCAATTACTGTACACTGCCGGTCTCACCTCCGGATATTTCTACCTATTGCTACAACATCAGGGCTTTGATCTCTCTGTGCAGAAGCCTCTGTTGTCCGGTTCCGGCAGTCTCGGCGATTTGCTGCAAAACACCTATCACTTCGGAAAAACATTTTTCAATTACATTCATTCCTAGCAGCATCACTGGCTCACGTTCTCGCCGGTTAACATCTACAATTATAATACCCTGGTTCTCCAATTCTACCTTCCCAATCTGAATGGTCATTTCTCTGAACCCAACCTGTGGTATTAATTGTCCATTACTAGCCCATATGTCCATGGTAAAGTCAGTTGAAGCACTAGTAATGTCTGAATCTGCCCAGTACCTTTTATATAGAACATGTGGAATTGATGTTACCTGGGACCCGGTATCCAGCAAGGCACCAAAGGGAATGCCATCCAACATGATAGGGATCACCGGCTGTCCTCCCACGAATCTGTCATACCAGGCTGAAGGACCTGTAGCGTTCATACCTGAGGAGCGGCCCGCTTGCCCAGGGAATCGTCGTTTAAAGCACACTCTCGGGCAAGGTGACCTGGTTTCTGGCAATGGCAGCAAATGAGCTGTCCATCCGGTTGATAGAGATTGCTGGGTCGTCCTCTTATCGCTTGATATCTTCTGGGCCTCATCCACGGGACATCCTCTCTGCTGGTCGCCAACTTGATCTTGGGTGCAGGCTTGGATCTGCGCAGCTCCTTGATGACTTTAGCCATTGAGATAACGGTGTCTGTCAGGGCATCTAGCTTTTGATTGAGGGCCTCATTAGAGATTGGTTCCCTAGTTTCAGCAGCAGTTGCTGACATGGCAGATGTCGCTGGCGCTGCCGGTTTCTGAGGTGCTGTTGCAGGGTCCGGTATTGATTTTAGATCCCGGGGCTCTTCTAGCTGCTGCAGACAAATAGCTCTGTCTTTCAATTGTGACCCCAGAGTTCACCACCCTCTTCTGACCCATCTCCAACTATACCGCCAGGTTTTACTTTGAATTTTTCTAAAGCGAGCTATTTAATCTATGTTATGTGTGTTCCACCACTTCCTCATAGTGGGCAGTGTTTATTGAGCAGTTCTCAATACACGCCCACACTGACATCATTTCTAGTGTCCCATTTGTTGCCATGGTGCCGGCCGCAGCTGTCTTCATTTGCTCATTATCTAGGATATAAGAGGCAGCATGGCACAATTGATAGCCACACCTCCCTGACGAAGCCGCCCTGTGCGGCGATACGCGTGGGATCTAGGGGCCCCCACTGCTCATGCCTGCACACACCATGCTTCTTACTAGCAAATACCTATTCCTATTCCCTGGGATCACTGAGGGATATAGGGATCTCCTTTGCTGTGCTGCAGCTCCATGATGTCTATGGACAGGTGAGGGGAGAACTCTCCAGCTTTGACTCTTTGCTGACAGGCAGCACAGCTCACAGGAGCTGCAAAAGGCTGAATGTCAATTGTCATTTTAGCTTCACCAAATATTAGGTTTTGTTTGTCATCATTTCTGTGCACCATTTATTCTTTGTACAATTTGTCATTTTATATAGCTCACTGTCTCCAGGGGCAAGGTGCAATAAGATTAACTATTTGGTGTAGACTTGTATTGTTTGACTTCAGTGTATGATTACTGTTGTACCATTGGTGTTAATAAATCAGGCATGAATACAGGGTTTGAAGGGGCCCCCTTCCCCTATGTGGTATTATACCCATTATTTTTGTGGTTTTTTGTAATGTTTTTTATTGGTTTTAAATGGTTTTAATTTGTGTGTCATTTTGCCTCAAATAAAGATATATTTTTTCATCTTACATTATTCGGATGTGGAGTGCAGGTTTTCTGTCAATTCTTTTTCTTCTAATGATAATTATGTTCTGTTGACAAGCAGCACCCCATCCTTTTATTTATCCTAAACATCGCATAACGGTGGTGCACCCATAAGTAATCACTTTCAACGCAACAAATGTCATGTTAGGGTTTTGAAGAAGTATCATACTTAGCTGACCTCTGTGGGAAGGGGATAGGAGGCCCTCTATGAATTGGTCAAGTAGCATCTTATCAGCTCCCGTGGGCTAAAGCAGGTTCTGCCAGTTTAAGGGCTTTGAGTGCTTCCTGCAGATTTAAGGCATAGTCTCTGGCACTCTCTTTGGGCATCTGGTGACATGCAAAGAACATCATCTTAGCAGTAGATTCAAATGTTGCTTTCAGTGCCGCTACTAGATGCTCTACAGTGTCCTTATCTGTGTCCAGCCAGGACGCAACCTCCCGCTGTGCATTGCCCGTTAATTGTCCCATAATCATTCCTACACGTTGGGCTTCAGTAAGGGGGTACATCACATAATAAGCTTTTATCTTTAGCAGAAAGTCATTAAGTGTATTAGGCTCACTGGAGTATTGGGGCAGCCACAT